>NDFZ01004728.1:109025-145645 GCA_002192655.3 Mamestra configurata | reverse complement strand
AAAAAAAAAAAAAAAAAGGGTTGTACCTGCGGTAACTAACAACCGTCGTCACCATTATTTCAGGCGAAATACATCCACTACTGGACATAGGACTCCCCTAGCTTTGCCACATTGACCGGCCCTATGCGTGTCGTATTCAGCGGATTCCCGTGACCGTATCTAGGTACTATAAAAGAGTGTAGCGGCATCAATGCCGCCACAAAAAAACTAAGAAACGAAATTTTTACGGCAACAAAGAGAACCGCAGTGCCATCTACGACGAACTAACAACGAAATCCTGTATCGCGCAAGCAAAGTTCCCCGTGCGATTTGAACATATACAACAGTCCGAATATCAACTATCGGGCAGTAGCCCACCAGACACAACAACCGTCTGGTCGGAGGATCCTCCAATTTCCAATAAAGGTATGCGGGACTTTACTCTCTGAACCGCATACTCTCTATAAGAGCACAATCTAATATATATTTACAATCTTTCATCCATTTGATTAAATTTTCAATGTCAGCCTTTCCCGCTTTCTCGAGATCTTTGAATAATTGATCCATATTTCTAGTTTTTTTTGTGACTTTTACATTCAAACAAAGTTTCTGGTTCTGTTGTGACGTCCATTCACAGATCTTCTATCAAATGCCATTAATCTATGGTCTTCATTTAGTTTTTTATGTTTGGTTTTTATAAAAAGAGGTATGTAGCGAGGATCTTTTGACATGTGAGTAAAATTGGAACTAATACCACTGGTTTGTAGATGGGTGATTATCCATTCCATATCGAGACCCTTGCGAGCGTCGGAACGGATGTGAAGCCGTTGGTCCCGGCTGTCATTTGTAGATCTTAAGGGTGATTAGTCGACGTCGATCGATAGTTTCTACTACACCAATCGATCGATCGTCGATCGATGGTAGAATGAATTACGACCGGTTTAAATAACGCATCTTATATTATATATTTAATCAACGCAGAGAGTTCCACTCCTTTCCTTCATATTACCTTGGTAATTATGAAATAAAACAATATTAAATTTGAAAATTTTATTTATATAAAAACACATTTGTACAATATATACAAGAATACTATTCTGATAATAAATGCTAACTATTTTAACCGGGTTCAGAGACGTAAATTTAAAAAATCAGCACCCAGATTTCTAACACACTAACACTACTCTATCCCACACATTTTGTTACTGAGAAAATAAGTACCGTCTGGAAGATCTGGGATCTTGCTCTATAACTTTTCTTAACCTTTTGGATGCCATTGTCACATATACGTGACGAGGAAGCGCGTGCCCTGTACGCTAAGCGTCACAAATGTGTGAGAAAAATACGGCGAATTTGTGGCGTGGCGCCAGGGGTACGCCGATGCATTTATGCTCTGGCGTTCAAAAGGTTAAGGCCGGCCGCATACGTACGGTTACCTGACAAGATTTTCCGATTCGGAATTCCGTGAGACGTTTACACGGCGTGGTTTCGAAAGAATCCATTAAAATAAACATACGTGTGCGCATTGCTGAACATTTTGTTTAAAAGACAAGCAATCAGGTTTCCGATTCTGAATTCCTTATCAGGAAACTGAACGTATGCGGCCGGCCTTAGGGTGTTTCTACTAGAGATGTGCGAGCATGCGTAGCGAGGAATGTGTTTGTTAAGAACCAATAGAATCGCTTGCGCTGAGGGAGGCTAAGTAAATGCAGCGATTCTATTGGTTCTCGCAATGTGTCGTCATCTAAGTTCAGAAATGCCAAAATAAATGTCATGTTATATATTTATTTTATAACAATTGCTAGTTAGTTTAAATGTCATCGGATATGGGCGAGTGAGCATTAACTTGTAACATCGAGTCTTCGCCATTTTTAAATTTGACGACCAGAGCCGAGCATGGAGCGAAACATCGCCACGAACATTTTCGCGAACATTCTAGCGAACGCTCGTAAATGTTCGTCAAAAATTTTATTCCTTCTTTATTTATTTATTTATTTACTTAGGATCTCCAACAAAGAATATACACAATACACACATACATGACAAATTAAAATTAATATCGAGTAGGTGTAGGTACTCCTTCACTTACAAGAGACCACAGCATGCACAGTTAACAACTAAGCTAACAAAGTTAAATTATTAAAAAAGAATAAAATATTTAGAATTTAAATCACTTGCAGCAAGACATGAATTCTTAAAAAAAAAAACATAAGTAATTGAAACAAAACATAATTAAAAATCTTCACGAAGATGTCAAACAACAATGACAAAATGGCTCGGTTCGGTAAAATGCACGAAGGAAACGAAATTTACTGTCGTTCGCTAAAACTCTCCTGTTTATTTTAAACAAAAGAACATTCGCTCGAATGCCCATACAAGTGAATGCTCAAGTTTATCAGCTGCTTAAGAGTTCACAACAGCAGACTTAAGGTACAATTCAGTGCATCGCGGCCGATCACAGCTGATGCGACAATAGTTAGAGTACAAAAATATACAGTACGCGTCAAACAACTTTGCCCCTCTGAAGTTCGTCACAATTGACAGCGTAGTAGTCAATTTTACAACCAATTATGACACCGCGCATGCGCGGGTTTGGCGCGCATACGCGGTCTCGCGCAAGATGGCGCGAGTAATGGCGTCTCAGTCGCTCCTGTACGTTCGATGCTTAGTCGTGTCCCACTTTCTCAATGCAATAAGACTGTTGATGCCACAAGTGTTACACGTTTTTATTATGTTTAATTAGTTTATTATTGTTTTATTATCTTCTAATTGTTACTTGTTGTGTTTGTTGCTTGGTTTTGTGTGAGTTTTTGTGCGATATGCTTAAACAGAATATCGTTCCACAAAAAGACAATAAACTATACATNCTTTCTCAATGCAATAAGACTGTTGATGCCACAAGTGTTACACGTTTTTATTATGTTTAATTAGTTTATTATTGTTTTATTATCTTCTAATTGTTACTTGTTGTGTTTGTTGCTTGGTTTTGTGTGAGTTTTTGTGCGATATGCTTAAACAGAATATCGTTCCACAAAAAGACAATAAACTATACATATTTTTTTTGTACCTTTAAATTTAGCTTTCATTTATTTGGTGTGAACACAGTCCCTCACTTTCAATTACCTAGTAGTACTTATTATCTTCTTATGCATTTCTACCTACTTATCTTACAATCGCTAACTGCTTCTACGAACGTAACACTGTTTTACGCGATTGCGCCTGCGCGATTGTCACCAAAACCTAACTTCAGAGCGGCAAAGTTGCTTTACGCGTACTATTTGGCACTGCTTCCGAAGTCAGCCGCGCGTCTGTCGCAGACCTCGGAAAGGGCATCATACATTCTCATACTGACTATTGTCGCATGCGATAGACCGCGCGCGGCTGCGATCGGCCGCGCTTGACGGAATTGTACCTACTATAAGATCGCTTTCAGAGAGCGATGTTACATCTAGCTTCACAGCACTCAAGCTCGTCGTGATATCATGGTATTAAGGAAGAGTTTAGATCACGATAAAATACTACTGGATATGTCAATAATATTAAAATATATCATTTTTATTTTATTTCACTACATGTGTGACCTACATTTGGCTTGAATTCAAATTAATCACATCAATTGAAGATTTGTGCAATTATTTATGTATTAGAAGCCCAATAGCCTGATCTATCGGACCACAGCACAGCTAAGGAGTGGAACTCCCTGCCAGAGTCTGTGTTTCCTGATAGCTACAACCTGGGGGTCTTGTAAGTCAAGAGCGAATAGGTTACTTCTAGGCAAGGGTGCTCCATCGTCGACCACATCATCGCTCACCATCAGGTGAGATAGTGGTCTTACGCGAGCCCCTCAATAACAAAATAATTGCACAAACCTACAGTAAAATTAACAAAAATAGTCAAATTAATAAAATACGTTATAATTTACACAAAATACTATCTATTCTCACATGTCATAGACACATTTGTGCCCAAGTATAACATGTGCCGCATATGTACCGCAGTTAGGTAGGAAACAATATTGGAGCCAAGTTTTGTGTGAAATAGGTTTATGGAAAATTATGTCCAATGTTTGACCAACGTTTTTCAAGACAAGTATAGAAATGATTGTAGTTCACGATTAGTTTATATATAGAAATATAAAGGATGTAACAGAAAAAAAAAACAGGAAAAAATTAAGAACGAAAACTCAGGAAAAAGAATTTGAAAAAATTCAAGAAAGTAATTTTGAGTAGAAAGTATGGAATGGTTTAAAGTTAAATATAAAGGATAGTAATATCTACAGAAAAAAAACATTCAGGAAAAAATAAATCAAGTAGAACAAAGAAATCAGGAGAATAAGAATAGATCAGGAGAATAAGAAGAATAAATCAGGAGAATAAGAAAAATAAATCAGGAGAATAAGAATAATAAATAAGAAGAATAAGAATAAACCAGGAGAATAGGAAGAATAAATCAGGAGAATAAGAAGAATAAATCAGGAGAATAAGAAGAATAAATCAGGAGAATAAGAAGAATAAATCAGGAGAATAAGAAGAATAAATCAGGAGAATAAGAAGAATAAATCAGGAGAATAAGAAGAATAAATCAGGAGAATAAGAAGAATAAATCAGGAGAATAAGAAGAATAAATCAGGAGAATAAGAAGAATAAATCAGGAGAATAAGAAGAATAAATCAGGAGAATAAGAAGAATAAATCAGGAGAATAAGAAGAATAAATCAGGAGAATAAGAAGAATAAATCAGGAGAATAAGAAGAATAAATCAGGAGAATAAGAAGAATAAATCAGGAGAATAAGAAGAATAAATCAGGAGAATAAGAAGAATAAATCAGGAGAATAAGAAGAATAAATCAGGAGAATAAGAAGAATAAATCAGGAGAATAAGAAGAATAAATCAGGAGAATAAGAAGAATAAATCAGGAGAATAAGAAGAATAAATCAGGAGAATAAGAAGAATAAATCAGGAGAATAAGAAGAATAAATCAGGAGAATAAGAAGAATAAATCAGGAGAATAAGAAGAATAAATCAGGAGAATAAGAAGAATAAATCAGGAGAATAAGAAGAATAAATCAGGAGAATAAGAAGAATANTTAGGGAGCGTTCAAGTATTACGTAACGCAACTTTTGAAGATTCTTGACCCTCCCTCCCCCCCATATAACGCGCCATAACGTTTATCTGTACCCCCCCTCCCCCTCCCTAAACGTTACGTATCATCCAAGTGACAGTTTTTACCTAAAAGTCACAATTATGTCTACTACTCTCATGTTACCAATTTTTTTAATACATAAATGTCATTTCAAGAAAAATATTGATGTTTATTTTTGTTTGGCAAAATGACTACTGTTTAGTGTCTGGGTAACTCGAAAATATGTTTAGTGAGCTAGGGTTAAATAAAAAAACAATGTTACGTAACGCGTTGTTCGAACACCCCTCCCGCCCCTGTAACGCATCGTAACGTTTTACTAGACCCCCCCCAAATTGCGTTACGTAATACTTGAACGCCCCCTGGTCACACTTATGAGACTACCCCTCCCTAGTGTGACGTCACATTTTTGCAAAATATTTAGAAATTATTAAATAACAGCACCTCCGACATTATTTTATACCAATTCAATTATTTTTTAATAAAATCAATATCAGATCAAATATTAAAAAATAACAAAGCAAACATCTTAAACCTTATGAACATACAGATAGGGCTGAAAATATTTTTAAGTTTTTCGTTAATAGTTCAAATTACGTGTTACTCATTTATATATTATATTTTGAAATGTGACGTCACGAAATTAAGGACTCCTCCCACCCCTTGTTACACAATATCACACTTCGTCGGACCCCTCCTTCCCCTTAACGTGTGACGTTATTTATGGATGACCCCTTAGCTGAAGTGAACTGT
The DNA here is from genome assembly GCA_002192655.3 of Mamestra configurata. NCBI lineage: Eukaryota > Metazoa > Arthropoda > Insecta > Lepidoptera > Noctuidae > Mamestra > Mamestra configurata. The sequence continues at coordinate 139,773 of NDFZ01004728.1, read as the reverse complement.
CATTCGATCTTGTCTGCACGGATTGACAGCTCACTTCATGTTCACTTCACTTAAGCTTACACGATGAAATGTTTACAGAATCCCACTTTTGATTTGTGGCTGGAATTATCCTAAGAATATTTTAATATGAAATCTATATGTTTATTCAACTGTCACGCCTCAACGGCTTAACGGATTTGTATAAACTTGGAACACAAGTAGGTCAAACAAAGTTTTTTTTTTATTTGAGATGGGTTTGCTCTTGACTCTAGTCTAGGTCATAGATGACAGAGACAAAAGCCTGTTCACTGTAATTTTGAAGAGATTAGGGTTGTATGCGTTCGGAAACACAGACGCAGGCAGAGAGTTCCACTCCTTTACTGTGCGCATTATAGAAGACGTTTGGAAACGCTTAGTGCGATTGGTGCGAAAAGTGCACTACATATATTGATAATTATACACATTAATTTTGCGTATCTACTCGTACTTTTTGTACCAAAAACTGGGCTCATGAACTGGGTTAAGTCACGTGATAATGATATTTTTATTTCGTACGCGGGCGAAGCCGTTGGCAAAAGTTACTTAAGTAAGGAGTTTCTGCCAGAAGATTTGTGACCCTATTTTTTTCGAAAACCAAGGGATAACTACTCTACTCATGTTCCAAGTTTTATCCGAATCCGTTCAGCCGTTGAGGAGCGATTGATGGACAAACATATGTACATACATTTTAAATATGACTGGGATAAGCTAGCAGAGGTGTTTTGTATAGAAGCCTAAATAAAACATTGAAATAGTATCTCTGATTACTCTTGCTGGGTTCCTATATAAAACTAATCGTTAAAGATACAATCGTAATGGCAAAATAACCAGGGAGTCTTTAAGTCAAGAGTGAATAGGTTACTTCTAGGCAAGCGTGCTCCATCGTCGACCACATCATCGCTTACCATCAGGTGAGATTGTGGTCACACGTGAGCCCATATATAATAAAAAAAAATATAGGAACCCAGCATTAGTTTCATATCAAAATATACCTACATAAGTATGAAACATGTTCTTCTGGAAAATAATTAAAGTATTAAGTATAGAACAATTGATATTTGTGAGAGAGATGATAAATTCGGATTTAATTGATGCTCAGTGATTGGATAATCTTCACTTTTATTCCCGCGAAAATATAATACGGACATGCTTTTCAGAATCCCGGATCCCGGAATCGTTCGAAATTTCTGAGATTGCTAAAAATGCCCGCATACAAAATGTAGTTAGAACTCGTTGTGAACTCTTTTGTTATTTTTTTTTTTGTAATTTAAAAAGCCGATTCTAATGGAACTTTTAATTTAAATGAAAGTTTTTTCATTAAGTTTGTTATAGTTGTTTTTACAAAATTGTTCTATCCCGGGAACCCGGGATTACTTATTTATTCAGAAAGGAATCTTCTTCTTCTTGGGACAACTCACACACGGTCATCTGATCCCAAACTAGGCAGAGCCTGTGCTATGGCAACCAGACAACTGATAAACATACTTATATATTTCTAAATACATACATATGTATTATAGACAATTTACACCCAGACACAGAACAAATGATCATGCTCATCACACAAAGATTTGTCATGGAATGTCCATATTATTCTTTCACGGGAAGAAGATTAGGTATATAAGCCCCCGATTATCCGATCACTATTGATGATTTAAAAACAAATAGTTATTGAAAACAGTATTGTTTATTTTTTCGTAGATTTAAAATTTAAATGCAAAACGATGAAACCAAGCATTGAATGATATTTACTAAAATAAGTGTTTTTGATAAGTATAATACTTTTAAGTAGTATCATGATGTGCAACTAGATTGCGTACAATCGATTAAATTTACAGATTGAGTCATCATCTGCCTAGCCTTTTCCCAACTATATTGGGGTCGGCTTCCAGTCAAACCGGATTCAGCTGAATACCAGTATTTTACGTGGAGCGGCTGCCTACCAGACCTCCACAATGCAGTAACTGGGAAACACGGCACTTGGCAAGACTGGTGTCAGATTTTCTGGCTTCTGACAACCCGTAACGACTACCAATGACAACATTTTCAGATCAAATTTGGCCCTCAACATCTGCTCATAAAGAAACGATGTTATTTGCATTTTGAATAGTTTTAGTTCCAGCACGCTCGATAGATGGCGTTGGCGTCGAGAAAGACATTTAATAATAAAGATACCAGTTTATACCAAATTACAATTGTATCATTTAAAACTATGTAACTGTTTATATTAAGATCACCAAAGTAAACAATAACTGTGTTTTGGCTACCAGGGTACCCAGTTACTGTGTTGTGGAGGTCAGAGAGGCAGTCGCTCCATGTAACATACTGGTACTCAGCTGAATCCGGTTTGACTGGGAGCCGACCCCAATATAGTTGGGAAAAGGCTAGAGAAATGATGGAACGCAATCTATTCGCTACATCATCTATTTTTAAACAAATGACACACTAATTAAATAAATAACTATGCTCAAATATAAAAGCACCTTTCATTTATATACTACTTAGATAAAAAAAAACAAACAAAAAATGCTAATAAGGATTAATTAATATAATAATTGTACGCTTGACTGAATAGATTACTACTATTAGGGTTTTTCTTAAAAAAAAGCAATTGTTACGTCAGATAGATTTCCAAAAATTACTGGACAGTTTTTTTTTTTCACATAAACATAAATTAAGTACCTAAGTAGATAAAGAGCGTTTGAAATTTTGCAAACAAAAGATGTCACCAGGACTCCTGAACTTTGTTGCGCTTTATCCGTCATTTTTTATTGATTCGTAAAGGCTAGAAATACGTGTCCAATATTTTTTTATCTAAGTGACGGACATAATTATTATTTTTCCCTTCTCCTTCTTTATCGGTATCAAAAGTTTTTCTAAAATCGGTCTAGCTATTTTAGAGTTCGGAAATTCTTAGCTGTCATCATCATAATATTATATCATTCAATAATAGAACCATAGCTTGATATTATCATATATTTTTCACATATTTATTATTTCAAACATCTATTCAGTACTTACATAATTACAAAATTCATTTGATATAATTATTATATGAGATATTCTAGTTTCATGTCAGATTTAGGGTTTGATATAGGTACTTTAACCACAGCCTAACATACAGTTAATTTTCACTAAATGACTTAGCCTGACCTCTGTTGACATAATTATATCATGTCCCAAGATTTATAGCAATTTTAGTCATTATTTTGAGTAAAATATTGATCAAACTGGGATTCTTGTTGGCTATAATATAGGGACATTTTTGGCTATGTTAAAAAAAGTTTGGCTATACAATTTCGTCAAGTTTTGTCAAAGAAACATGAACTTAATATTGGCACTGGTCAGTTATGGAAATAAATCTTTTAAAATAATTATCAACAGAGACCAGACTTTACAGTATAAAACATGGAGTTAAAGAAAAAGTTATATCACGCTATCTCTGTCACACACACCTGTGGCTCTTTCAAAAGCTCCATGTGTTATATTAACGCTCTGTTACCCTATAGGTTCTTAGGGTACATACTTCATATTTATGGGACATATTGACCATATTATCGTGTTGCTTGTAATTGCTTTAGCACGCAGCGAACGCGTTGGGTTGGCGCATAATATAAACGCGTCCTAAAGTTGAACGGCAGTTGCACTTTATAACGCTGTCAAGGTATATTTTGTTTTAATACCAATGTGATAGTGATGAGAGAGATATTTTCACAAAACGAAGTAACCATTTTCCGACCTTAAGATATTTTTTAATGTCGTAATTCGGTTACATCGTTTTGTGTAGATGCGCTCTTTTTTCTTATGACGGCAGAACGTTTCAATGAGGGTTTTCTGAAATTAAGTGCACCAGGTAGCAGCACTGAGGCGTCAGGTCTAAACGACTGTCAACCCGCTTATATTTTCCAAAATTAGTTTAATTGACGTCAACGTCATGTTTACGTTTTGAAAGGAGCAGATCTCTCGCCTAAGTGGCGCCAACTGGTGGCGTTTATTTTCCCGAAACCCCTTATTTAGTGGAAATAGTTGTCAAAAGTGATAAAACAATTACGAGTTCCACTATTCATACATACATTTGTATGGTCATATTGACCATATTAAGTTAGATAGTACATATTTCTGGTCATATTACTATGACTCATGGTTATACGAACCATTATATTTTGTTAAGTTATTCAATACGCACGCGTGGTGGGGAAGCCATCCGTCGTTCTTGTCTTAGCTTCAAGAATTCAGATCGAGCTATCCTGTGGAAATAATTTAAAGCGTTAGTTTGCAGTCAATTTCACGTGGAGATTGAAAATTATCGAGACAAAATGCTCTGAACATGTAAGAAAACCGAACTAAATGTGGTGTTTGTTCACTAGAATCACTAGTTCAGGTCTTTGGGTTTTAAGCGAAATAACCAAATATTGTCAGTAAGTACCCAAAAACACAAGGGTCTCGTCTCCTCACCACCTGGGATACATCGGGACTGCTCTAGGCGCCACCACTGAGCTGTGCTACATTAAATTGCATATTCTACGAAATCGACATCTTTATACTGCAACGGCATCAAGCCGCCATATGAAAAACTAAGAAGCGAAATTTGTACGGCAACAAAAAGAACCGTAACGCCATCTATCCTGTCAGTGACGAACTACCAACGAAATCCTGCATCGCGCAAGCAAAGTTCTCCGTCCGATTTGAACATATACAACAGTCCGAATATCAACTATCGGGTAGTTGCCCACCAGATACAACAATCGTCTGGTCGGAGGATCCTCCCATTTCAGTGGAAGTGTGCGGGACTTTACTCTCTGTACCGCATACCTCTATAATACCATTGATTTTTACAATATTATATTATATTACAAAGGTGATGTCAGATTGACTGATCTGAGTTATTTTGAAACACTAGTTTTGGCATCGATATAAGATTAAAATTTCTTATTTTCAGAGGTTATTTTGAACAGCTGCTTGTCCTTGTCATTTTGAAGCTATTTATAAAAACATGAATTCTTCTAAAAAACTACCAAGAATAATATACGTATTTAATCAGCCGAGTTATTTTTTAAGACGTATCTCCCCCTTCACTATTTGCAGTGTTTGTATTAAAAATATTTTTATTTTTATGCGACTGCCCCAGAAGGAGGGTCCTAGTCAAGCATGGGACCTATGGCCGCTCCTTTAGATTTCAACTAAACATAAACAAACCTCAACAGAAGGAAGAGTGCCATGAAGTTGCACGCGATGAGCATGTAGAACACGTTGCTCCACGAGTGACCTGACACTACTCCAGCCAGCATGGGACCTATGGCCGCTCCTTCACATTATTAACTAAACAAAAACAAACCTCAACAGAAGGAAGAGTGCCATGAAGTTGCACGCGATGAGCATGTAGAACACGTTGCTCCACGAGTGACCTGACACTACTCCAGCCAGCATGGGACCTATGGCCGCTCCTTCACATTATTAACTAAACAAAAACAAACCTCAACAGAAGGAAGAGTGCCATGAAGTTGCACGCGATGAGCATGTAGAACACGTTGCTCCACGAGTGACCTGACACTACTCCAGCCAGCATGGGACCTATGGCCGCTCCTTCACATTATTAACTAAACAAAAACAAACCTCAACAGAAGGAAGAGTGCCATGAAGTTGCACGCGATGAGCATGTAGAACACGTTGCTCCACGAGTGACCTGACACTACTCCAGCCAGCATGGGACCTATGGCCGCTCCTTCACATTATTAACTAAACAAAAACAAACCTCAACAGAAGGAAGAGTGCCATGAAGTTGCACGCGATGAGCATGTAGAACACGTTGCTCCACGAGTGACCTGACACTACTCCAGCCAGCATGGGACCTATGGCCGCTCCTTCACATTATTAACTAAACAAAAACAAACCTCAACAGAAGGAAGAGTGCCATGAAGTTGCACGCGATGAGCATGTAGAACACGTTGCTCCACGAGTGACCTGACACTACTCCAGCCAGCATGGGACCTATGGCCGCTCCTTCACATTATTAACTAAACAAAAACAAACCTCAACAGAAGGAAGAGTGCCATGAAGTTGCACGCGATGAGCATGTAGAACACGTTGCTCCACGAGTGACCTGACACTACTCCAGCCAGCATGGGACCTATGGCCGCTCCTTCACATTATTAACTAAACAAAAACAAACCTCAACAGAAGGAAGAGTGCCATGAAGTTGCACGCGATGAGCATGTAGAACACGTTGCTCCACGAGTGACCTGACACTACTCCAGCCAGCATGGGACCTATGGCCGCTCCTTCACATTATTAACTAAACAAAAACAAACCTCAACAGAAGGAAGAGTGCCATGAAGTTGCACGCGATGAGCATGTAGAACACGTTGCTCCACGAGTGACCTGACACTACTCCAGCCAGCATGGGACCTATGGCCGCTCCTTCACATTATTAACTAAACAAAAACAAACCTCAACAGAAGGAAGAGTGCCATGAAGTTGCACGCGATGAGCATGTAGAACACGTTGCTCCACGAGTGACCTGACACTACTCCAGCCAGCATGGGACCTAAGGCTGCGCCTGTAAAAAATGCGAAAGTTCGGATGGATTTTAATTACTCAATCACGCCAGAACAGCTGAAAGAATCTGAATAAAATTTGGCACAGAGATATATTATAGTCTGGCATAGCAAAAATGTACTTTTTATCCCGGGAGTATGTTCTCTTGGGATTATTTTCGTCGCTAAGCCGCGGGCAGAAGCTAGTACAATATTGATAACATCATTGACATAACCGTGTCTCGGAAAGCACGATAAGCCGTTGGTCCCGGCTGTCATTTGAAGATCTTTGACAGTCGTTACAGTTAGTCAGATGCCAGAAATCTGACAGCAGTCTTCCGAAGAGGTATCGTGTTGTTGAGGTCGGATATGCAGTCGCTCTAAGTAAAACACAAAGACAAGAAAACCTCGTGAAAGCCAAGAAAGATGAGCAAATCAAGTATCTTAACTTGGCTCACAAGCTTGTAGACATGTGGGATGCGAATACAGCAGTTATTGTGCTGTTCATGGTGACGGTTAATGGCATAATAGCCACAAGCCGTTGGATTGTTGATTCAAGAGCTTGATTAAGAAAGCAGTTCCAACTCCTGCACAGTTTCACCTATTTACACAATGACATAGACAACCTTCGATCGCCCTATATGGCTGGTATCACTTAATCCCGATTCCCTTAAGCACTTACCCACACTGCCGGTGCCATCAATGATGGCGGTGACGGTGGCCAGCGCCTTGCTACTCCCCGCCAGGCTGCTGTGCGTGCCCAGCTCGGCGCTGACGGCTGTGGTGATGAGCGCGTAGGGCCCGTTCACCATCATTCCGGTGATGATGAGCAAGAACACGTTGAGAGCGTAAGAGGACGCGCCCCAGTATTGGTAGATGAAAAGCTGGGGGGATGAAAAATGGTGGTAAATAACTTGTATGGGGTCTCACGGGTCACGTTAGCTGCATGCTCTAGCTGCTAGGCAAATAGTCTCCACAAAGTGGCAGTCTGAGGATAGACGCCGTGGGAGCGGGGTTAGGAGGAGGTAGCTTAAAAAAGAATACCTGGAAGGATTTTGAGGAGGCCGTTGTCTAGCAGTGGGGCAGTGTAGAGGTAGATTATATAAAAAAGTAAGTAAAGTATTTACTCTAGAGTTAAGGACACCCAGGTTGTACCCTAAGTATCCATACACCTGTATTACGGGGGATTTTATGAATGCCACCGATGCTGCAAATAACGTAGCCACCTATTTGACCAAAAAACTGTAGAAGTTTATCATCGTTTACCGCCTTGTCCGGCCAAGATGGCGCCCGTCACGCCGCCCACGTCGAACACTGTGCTCAGCTCGCCCGACTGCCGGGCTTCCCACTACTCACCATGGGCGCGCACAGAGTATAGAAGGTGACGCACACGAGCGCCGGACAGCCGGTGCAGTCGGCCACGAGCCCGGCCAAGATGGCGCCCGTCACGCCGCCCACGTCGAACACTGTGCTCAGCTCGCCCGACTGCCGGGCTTCCCACTACTCACCATGGGCGCGCACAGAGTATAGAAGGTGACGCACACGAGCGCCGGACAGCCGGTGCAGTCGGCCACGAGCCCGGCCAAGATGGCGCCCGTCACGCCGCCCACGTCGAACACTGTGCTCAGCTCGCCCGACTGCCGGGCTGACAGGTCCGCTGCAGGATAGAACGCGGTTTAGAACTAGTTGTAAGCTCTTTAGTAATGCTGGTAGCCTGGTACTCAGGGCCAACACTTAAAAAATACATTTTACCTTAAGAAATTGTCAACATAATTAGAACTATGTCAAAACAAAAAGCGGCTAATGCGATGTTCCGGACGAATATTTTTTTTAAATGTTATTTTAACCGAATACGTTTTATAGATTTTCCTGTTACAGTAAACAAAATTTTTCTGAATCTCTTAAAAATATTTTGTCTGGTGCTTTAAAAATAATAACATAGCTAAATATTTTTTAAATGATATTGGTTTTTTTTTTTAAAAAACATCATAGCCAAGTAGTTTACCAAATAGTTTTGGGATTTGTTTAGTTATTGAAAACAATGTCATAGCCAAGTTTTTCATTAATTGATATTTGATTGGTTTCAAAAAAAATAAACAACCAAATATTTTATTAATCGTTAATGGTTTTCTTTTTGAAAAAAAAAAGATACATAGCCAAGTCATAGAGACATAGTCATTCGTTTAGTTACTAATAACAAAACCAAGTTTTTATTGATTGATATTTGTTTAGCCTTTGAAAAGAATAACACAGCCCATTATTATATCAATTGGTATTTTGTTGATATATATTTATATTTGTTTAGCCTTTGAAAAGAATAACACAGCCCATTATTATATCAATTGGTATTTTATTGATAGATATTTATATTTGTTTAGCCTTTGAAAAGAATAACACAGCCCATTATTATATCAATTGGTATTTTATTGATTGATATTTGTTTAGCCTTTGAAAAGAATAATACAGTCAATTATTCTATCAATTGGTATTTTATTGATAGATATTTATATTTGTTTAGCCTTTGAAAAGAATAATACAGCCAATTATTATATCAATTGTTATTTTATTGATAGATATTTATATTTGTTTAGCCTTTGAAAAGAGTAATACAGCCAATTATTATATCAATTGGTATTTTATTGATAGATATTTATATTTGTTTAGCCTTTGAAAAGAATAACACAGCCCATTATTATATCAATTGGTATTTTATTGATTGATATTTGTTTAGCCTTTGAAAAGAATAATACAGTCAATTATTCTATCAATTGGTATTTTATTGATAGATATTTATATTTGTTTAGCCTTTGAAAAGAATAATACAGCCAATTATTATATCAATTGTTATTTTATTGATAGATATTTATATTTGTTTAGCCTTTGAAAAGAATAATACAGCCAATTATTATATCAATTGGTATTTTATTGATAGATATTTATATTTGTTTAGCCTTTGAAAAGAATAATACAGCCAATTATTATATCAATTGGTATTTTATTGATAGATATTTATATTTGTTTAGCCTTTGAAAAGAATAATACAGCCAATTATTATATCAATTGGTATTTTATTGATAGATATTTATATTTGTTTAGCCTTTGAAAAGAATAATACAGCCAATTATTATATCAATTGGTATTTTATTGATAGATATTTATATTTGTTTAGCCTTTGAAAAGAATAATACAGCCAATTATTATATCAATTGGTATTTTATTGATAGATATTTATATTTGTTTAGCCTTTGAAAAGAATAATACAGCCAATTATTATATCAATTGGTATTTTATTGATAGATATTTATATTTGTTTAGCCTTTGAAAAGAATAACACAGCCCATTATTATATCAATTGGTATTTTATTGATTGATATTTGTTTAGCCTTTGAAAAGAATAATACAGTCAATTATTCTATCAATTGGTATTTTATTGATAGATATTTATATTTGTTTAGCCTTTGAAAAGAATAATACAGCCAATTATTATATCAATTGTTATTTTATTGATAGATATTTATATTTGTTTAGCCTTTGAAAAGAGTAATACAGCCAATTATTATATCAATTGGTATTTTATTGATAGATATTTATATTTGTTTAGCCTTTGAAAAGAATAACACAGCCCATTATTATATCAATTGGTATTTTATTGATTGAAATTTGTTTAGCCTTTGAAAATAATAATACAGCCAATTATTATATCAATTGGTATTTTATTGATAGATATTTATATTTGTTTAGCCTTTGAAAAGAGTAATACAGCCAATTATTATATCAATTGGTATTTTATTGATTGATATTTGTTTAGCCTTTGAAAAGAATAACACACGCACACGCGTATTGATTGATTTGAACACAATAATATAGGCACACCATGAAAAAAAATGTTTAGTTATTGAAAACAATATCATAGCCAAATTTTTTATTTATTAGTATCTCTTATGTTATTGAAAACTATATCAGTCAAATATTTTATCGTCTGTTGTTTTAAAATAATTGACTATACCTAAATACAGCGTGTAACAGAATAAACGCAATACCTCTTAAGGGGTCATTGTACTCATCATTATGAACAACTTTTACTATGAGACCAACCCCGAAATCACGAAAAAAAACAGCTGTTCAGTACATTTTGTCGAGTTATTCGCACAGAAATGTATGGGGAGTCGATTTTTTTTCGCGGGTCCCATAGTAAAAGTTGTTCATAACGGTGAGTACAATGACCCCTTCAGAGGTATTGTGCTTATTTTGTTACAGGTTGTATACGCTTACATAAAATTACGACTTACCCATAGTAAACTTGATATAAGACGGCAGCCAATACAAGAACGTGTAGCTGACGAGCTTGGCGAAGAAGAGCGAGAAGGAAAACTCCAGCACCCCCGGGATAGAGAGAGCGCGCGATAGTGAGACCGCGCTCTCGGGCGACGAGCGCAGCAGAGACGTGCGCTCTGTCGCCTCTTCTGGCTGAGAGAGACAACATGATTAATAGCTTGTAGCGAGAGAGAGACAGATAGAACTCTAGCACCCCCAGGATAGAGAGAGCGCGCGATAGTGAGACCGCACTCTCTGGCAACGATTGCAGCAGAGACGTGCGCTCTGTCGCCTCTTCTTGCTGAGAGAGACAACATGATTAATAGCTTGGAGAGAGAGAGAGAGAGAGAGAGAGAACTCTAGCACCCCCGTGATAGAGAGAGCGCGCGATAGTTAGTCCGCACTCTCGGGCAACGATTGCAGCAGAGACGTGAGCTCTGTCGCTAATTCTTGCTGAGAGAGACAACATGATTAATAGCTTGTAGCGAGAGAGAGAGAGAGAGAACTCTAGCACCCCCGGGATAGAGAGAGAGCGCGATAATGAGACCGCGCTCTCGGGCGACGAGTGCAGCAGAGCAAGCGACCTCGTTAAGGGTTGCTTAACCTCGAAAATCGATCCGTGCGGCTGGTATTATTAAACAAAGAGCTCCCCTCTCTCGTTTATCTATCTCGTTATCTCTCGTTTTACCCGACTACCCCAGACGGAGAGTAATGTTTTTATTAAAATCCATACTAATATTATAAATGCGAAAGTGTGCCTGTCTGTCTGTTACCTCTCCACGCCTAAACCGCTGAACCGATTTAAATGAAATTTTGTACAGAGATAGATTAGACCTTGGAGAAGGACATAGACTACCTTTTGTCGCGAGAAAAGAGCTTGAAGGGGTTGAAATAGGGGATGAAAGTGTGTATAGGAGTCTTTCACTATTGAAAATAAAACCATGAACCTTTGTATTTATGGATTTGATAAAAAAGAAACAAACATAAATATGTTCAAGTATTTTTGAAAAATTAATATACCTTAATATACTCTTTTTCTTTTTATAGTTACTTTGGGCAGCCATTTTTATTCTTAAATATAAATAGCTGCCCAAAAGTAGCTTTTCCACGCGGACGAAGTCGCGGGAAAAGCTAGTATTAAATACTAAGAACTTACTTGTGCTGTATTAGACGAATGCCGGTTGGGTCGCAAACTGGCAGACTGTGGAATAAAAATAAAATATTATTTTTAACTTAAGACACGCAAAAGGTTAAAGTGAAGAGTATTTACTCCTCATGGTGTTTCATAAAAACTTTCTTGAAGTCCTTTTTCTTGGAAATTGATGAACCGATTTTGATGAAACTTAGTTCGCATATGCAAGATACCTAGGTTGAAATAGTAAGTTATGTTTTTTTTGAGACTGAGCTCAGAAGAAAATGGAGAATGATTGGAATGAATATAATGAAAATGAATGAATGGGGAGCAATTGTAATTTTTTGTCCACTGTTCATAGAAAAAACTTTTTAACAAAAAAATTCGTCGTTTTTCAAAAGTTTTTCAAAAGTTTTATTTTTCACTTTCTAGTGTGAGAGCACTAAAAAGTGAAAAATAAAAACTTTTTTACAAAAAAATACAACCGGCTTCCAAATAAAAAAAAACACTTCAAAGTATAAAATAACTTTAATTTCGGAAGTCGGCGTTTCCTATTTTTCAAAAAAGTTCAATGCGTTGGTCTAAACTAAATAGGTAAGAACCTATTTAGTTTAGACCAACGCATCTTGCGAATGCGTTATATTCATTGTTCATACACCGCGAGGAGTAAAACAACCCATAAAAGTGCGCATGATATTTTTTCGCAGAATTTGAAAAGCCCATTTAAAATTATTTAAACTAATTTAAAAGCTTAATAAAATTGCATTTAGACCTTCACCTTTCTGTAGACATTACCCCGTACCTGGTTACAAAAAAGTATTTGACTTTTAAATTTTTATGTTGGTTAAAGGTTGATCCACACATGTCCGGGCCGTGCCCGGGACGTGGACGGATTCTGGTCCGTCAAAAAAGTATAGGTGCGAACATTTTATATGAACTCACTCACCGACCAATGAAACGGACGGACGGACTCCGTGACCGGGCCATGAAACGGACGTGACGGATCTTGGTCCGTTCACGTCCCGGGCACGGTACTGATATGTGTGGATCAACCTTAAAGCAGCCCAGGAAATTTTCCTAATTTCTTTTGTACATTCTGTTTTTCTATGGGACCGTTGGATGATTAAATTTAAATTTTCGTCAAAAATACAGTTCATCTCTGTATTTTCTGTATCGTCAAAAAAAAAGAAAATGTGGTGTTAATTTCACAAACTATGTTAAAGCAACTGATGAAAATGGTGCCGTGAAATTATTATCTATCAAGGTTACACACTATAGTTGTGAAAAAGCCAGCAATAAACCACCAGAAAATACTTTAATATAGTTTTATTATTTTAGTGATATATATAGTACCTACATGCCTACAATAAGCGAGTTTAATAAATAAAAATAATTTAATTTAATAATTAATAAAAATAATATAAATAAAATTAAATAATAACTACAAAAGTCATAAACATTTTCTTAATTCGAGTGTAAATTTTGATTGTTTAGCAAATAAACCGATGATTGATTCAAACGATTGATTCAATGATTGCTTACCTGATCCCCCACGATGACGGATGACGCGTCGTCATCATCTACCTCGTCCTCTTCGTCTGACCGCGTTGATTGGCGGGATGGCTGCGAGAGTGATTGATTCGATTGATTCATAAATTAATGTTATAATGTCAATGTCATTTTTCGAATCAAATTAAATGCATTATAACCTGATTGAATATTAGTTATTATTGTAATCACTGGTAACGCCAACTTTATAATCATGCCGTTAATTAATATTAATGATTGATTCAACAGACATCGAGTCAAAATAAAAGTAAATGAATCAGTAATTTTGTCGTGTAGCTCTGACGCTTGTTCTGTATCAAACTGTCATCAAGAACAAATAAAAGTGATTGATTTAAGTGTAAATCAATCACTTAATCAGTTTGATTAAAACTAAATTGATTGATTCAAACCATTGAGTTTTCCTTAACGATTGCCTACTGTTATTGACAGCCGTGCTTAGCCCCACCAGCCACGGCTCGAGGGGCAGGAACAGCCACATGACTGCTCCTACCGCCCGCATGAACAGGCCAGGGTAGATTAACAGCGACCAGTAATCATTCAAACTAGGTTCCTTACCGAGTGCCTACTGTTATTGTTAGCCGTGCTCAGCCCCACCAGCAGCGGCTCGGGGGGCAGGAACAGCCACACGAACGCTCCTACCGGCCCCGTCAACAGGCCGGGGTAGCTGAACAGCGATCAGTAATAATTCAAACTAGGTTCCTTACCGAGTGCCTTCTGTTAAGCCGTCCCCAGCCCCACCAGCCGCGGCTCGAGGGACAGAAACAGCCACACGACTTCTCCTGCTGTCCCCATTACTCGAGCAGGTGGATGGACGAGAGCAACCACTATTAATTCAAACTAGTTTCCTTACCGAGTGCCTACTGTTATTGACAGCCGTGCTCAGCCCCACCAGCCGCGGCTCGGGGGGCAGGAACAGCCACACGACCGCTCCTACCGCCCCCATCACCAGGCCGGGGTAGATGAATGATAACGACCAGTCTGAGTCCACGTATTCGGCTGCCATGATTGTTCCTAAAAGAAACAAATGTTCTAAGTTGAGAACAAGGGTGGGCAGTCTCACTACATAAGTGAAACACTTGGAAATGGTGACGGGGGCGTGGCTTCAAGTACGTAACAAAAAAAAATTTTTTTTGCCTTGTTTGTAATTTTTCATTTATTTCACAATTGTAATGAATTTGAATAACTATGTTTGACATTTGAATTTGAGTGTGTTAATTTTGATAGTTGAGTGATCTTTGTATTTGACATATAATTTTACTTATTTTTATTTAATTTTGTTATATTATTTCATTTCTGTAAAAAGTGTAAATTGTTAGCATATAATCGTTTTGGTTTTGTGAACTGTAAGCTTGTACTGTGTTTTTTTGAATAAATTAATAAATGTAAATTTAGGTAATTGCACTTTCCAGCCTGTCACCTCAAATACTCAAAGCGTTTATTTCAATTAAACCATTTACAGGCACTTTTGAATAGTCAAGGTCGGTCGGTCAAAAAGATGAAGCTCTTTGCACGTTCCAAAGCGTAGATCTCTATGGAGAAGAACGTGCAAGAAACTCCACGGACACTCTTTAAGAAATAATACTTTTTTACAAAGTTATGGTTACATCATTCATGTGGAAATTATACATATATGTGAGAATGATGTAAAAGACGGATCAAAGCGTCCTGAGTGAAACGAACAATAAAATAAACCGTGACAACAAGATATGACCAGTCCCAGCTGGCGGCGCCCGTTCACGAACATGACGCACGCGCTAGCACCATTCGGCTCAACCATATTGCAGGGAGCCAAATCATCCAACACATGCGCCACCATCAGCCAGACTTTTGAGTGAGCATGACACTCCCAACCGCCAGGGTACACTCAAGACAAAGATACCCAAAACTGATAGTTATAATTATTAAGTTTAAGGTACACTGTCCTCACGTAGACGTCACGTCACGTGAAATTTTAACGTTTTATTTTTTTGTGTAAGTGACTAAATAAAAAATACATGCCCATTTTTATTGGTAATTTAACTGACGGACTAGCTTGATTTTTTCAAGAAACTACCCTATTTAGACTTGATTTCAAGACGCAATAAAATCGAAAGCCAATTAAAATATACCGCACAGAATGACAACTTACCCAATATATTCCCGAGTGAAGTGTGAGAGTTCCAAATGCCGAAGATAAGCCCTTTCTTACTGTTGCCGAACCATTTGCCCACGATGGCGACCGTGCCCGGCCAGCCAGTGGTCTGGGCAATGCCGGCCCCTGCCTAGAAACACGGAAAGAAAGAAAGAAAGATATTTTTTATTTGCTCAAACGCCGTAAGATTATAAAATATCACGTGAAATTGTAAACTCTTTTTTTCTTAATAAGACACGGATATATTGGAAACTATTGAACTTGGACGGAATTTATTGTATCCAAAACGAGTTTTACATAATATATCGAGAAATTTATAATATAGTAAATATTTACTACAATCTTACGGAGTCTGCAACTTTTCGGTGACATATACAAGATAGTTTGCGAAATTACCACCGCATTTTCTTTTTTTTAACGATACAGAAAATACAGAGATGAACTGTATTTTTGACGAAAAATAAAATTTAATCATCCAACAGTCCCATACAAACACAGAATGTACAATGGAATATGTCACCGGATTTTTTTTAACCGGACATTTGCATGCGTAATATGCAAATGCAAGTAATGCATCAAATAAATTAAATAGAAAAAAATCAGAGTCATGATTGGTACAACCGGTGTAGGTTCTTGAAATATTTGCCTGTACTTTATTTTTTCATCAATCGAATATTATATCAATACATATAAATAGGTCACACTAACCTGCACCAGCAAATAATACGATATGTTGTGTATATTATAAGTCTTTCCAATGCCGAAGAGGTAGCAAAAGATGGCCGACGTCAGCATGCCCAGAGACAAGAAGTAGCGCAGGTCTACCCGCTCGGCTATCATGCCTGGAATATTTTATAAGAGCCTGTAATATCTGAGGGAGTGGGCAGAGGTGGATACAGTGATCACGTGCAGCCGGGCACGCAAGGCTCAAGGGAGACCCTTTCAGTCTCCCCAGGGATGTGCCCTAACAGGCGTTACAGAGGGAGTTACGGAGTGGTCTTTTAAGAGGTACCCTTCCATGTCACATGTTCACACTCCCTGGTCTTTTCACCAAGTCCAAGCGTCTTTTGAAGGTGTTCACCCGAAGACAAAAAAAAGGCGGAGATGGATGGTCTCGGGACACCGACCGATGGTATAGCCTCATTTCAACGCACTTATAAAACGAGTGTGACCAATGGATTTGCAGAAGACGTTCAGGTTATTGCAAAAAAAAATGTAACCATAATGCTTATTTTAAGTACTACTTACCAGAATTAAAATAACAATTCTTGAAAGAAAACATTAATTAAGAACCCATAAGTTGTTAATGCATTTGAAGTGAAAACTTATTTAGGCGCGTTGAGCACCTCTTGGGTGAACAAAAATCAAAGAACTCGCGTCATCGTCACCGAACGCTTTAGCTAATTGCTTAGTTTTCACTTCTATCGGCAATCCCCAAAGACTGCCCCGCATGTTTTTTTGGATGGAAAATCATCCAATGACTTCCGCTTTTGGCAGAGCGGGAGGGAGTGTCAGACTCTTACTGACTAAAACCCATCCGTGTTCCTTCAAATGCCCTTTACGGTTCAGGGCCGCGGTAACTCTTTCGAACAATTCCGCAACCCTGGCATGCCTTTGCTCCTAGGTATTTTCTACCAATCAACGTTTGGGTTTCTACTACTCAAATTAGAATCTACTAACCGTGAGTTAAACTAAGNATTCCCGTCAGGCTGTGGTTCAAGGTAAGTACATAAACTAACATTATGATTAATTTCAATAAGAACTTAGTTTAAGTGAAGATTCTAAAGAAAAAATAGGAATCTTACTATTTTTATTACTTTTCTAGAAAAATCGACGTAACGTCCCAATCGTCATCACCATATAATAATAATAATAATAATATCTTGGGACAACTCACACACGGTCATCCGATCCCAAACTAGGCAGAGCCTGTGCTATGGCAACCAGACAACTGATAAACATACTTATATATTTCTAAATACATACATATTATAGACAAATTACACCCAGACACAGAACAAATGATCATGCTATGGTCTGGTATGATATATAATAAGGCTGAAAATGGCTAAAGTATGATAGCTACAACCTCTTTAAGTCAAGAGTGAATAGGTTACTTCTAGGCAAGCGTGCTCCATCGTCGACCTCGTCATCGCTTACCATCAGGTGAACGATGACTGCTACAATAAGGTATTAAAGATAAAGAAATAGTGAAAACAGTTTTCTGACGTCACTTGAGCACGACTTTAACGCCATAGTGACTCCGCGCCAGTACTAACGACGTTTTCAAATTCAAAGACAAAACGTTTATTGAGAAGTAAATGTACAGCGTTGGTGTTATTTGTTATTATAAGGTTGAGAATTAACTTTAAAAGCATGTATTTTCTCCATTTTTTCACCGATATTATTTATACTAGCTTTTATTTTAAGATTATGAAGTTTAGTAAAGTTTCAGTCAATGCTACTGAACAGAGAAAGAATAGATAGATATAGATAGTTTAACAAATGTTCGACGGGGTTCTTTAAGTGGCATAACTTTTTAATTTATGAACCGATTGACATGAAACAAACACTAAATGTTAAGTGAAGCTTACAAAGTATTAGTCAAAGCCACATCTAAATAGGATAAGCCGTTTCTAAGATTAGCGTGCACAAACGCACAGACAAACGGACAAAAATTTTAACAATAATTGTTTTGGGTGCTATTTGATTTGATATTGTTTTTATGCTTGAGTTTGTCTGTTTATGCTGGCATAATGGAGTGTGCTAGCTTACAAGTAGCGAATTATTAAGTTTTATGTTTTTACGTGTTACCTTTGTTGTATTGTTTTCTTTGTAAGAATACTGACTACTTACATACCTTTGTATAAGTGATAGTTCTTATAACTCAACAGACAGATGTGTTGCTGGGGAGTTTGTTGCGCCACTTCTTCTTCCCAGCTAAAACACTAGGAAGTGGTGACGGGCGGGCGTTTTGGGGGACTGTCTTTATGTAGAACTTTGACGTTCAAAAAGTGCTGGCACTCAGCCTAATTTGAATAAATGACTTTTGAATTTTTTTTTGAATTTGCGCTGATAAAGGTTCCAATAATATTTTTTCTCATATATCTTCCATGTACAGACAGCGATCCGTTACATTTTTATTATATGTATATAGATTAACTAATTATTTTTTCAGGCCTATTCTCTGTGAGAGGGAGTGGATTGGAATCCAGCAAGCGGACACAGTCCGGGGTGGTAGATATCACATGTCGAATAATTTAGGCTCTATATTCGTGACAATCTAATAAGTAGGTTTTTTTTTATATAATATGTTGGGACAACTCACACACGGTCACGCGATCCCAAACTACGAGAGCCTGTGCTATGGCAACCAGACAACTGATAAACATACTTATATATTTCTAAATACATACATATTATAGACAAATACACCCAGACACAGAACAAACGATCATGCTCATCACACAAAGTATTGTGGGAATCGAACCCTCGACCTCCGGTTTAGCAGTCAGGGTTACTAACTACTCGACCAACAGGCCAGTCCCGCAGGATACAACATTGTTAGTAAGTATAAAAGAGACATGAAATAAATCTCTCTTTCGCACTTAGTAGTAAAGCGATCTTCTATCCCTCTCTACTCAGCTCACAACATCCGACTTCCTAGATTGGCACAAATATAGTTTTTCTCTTTTTGTTTATTTTGCTAACGATGTTTTCCTGCGCCGATTAGATGTTTGTACCATCCTACTAATATTACAATCGCGAAAGTTTGTAAGTATGGGTGGATGTTTGTTACTGTTTCACGCAAAAACTACTGAATGGATTTTGATGAAATTTGGCACAGTGGTGGAATATAGTCTGGAATAACACATAGGATACTTTTTATCCCGGGAATATGTTTCCTTGGGATAATTTTCGACAATCACACGGGCGGAGTCGCGGGCGGAGCCGCGGGCGGCAACTAGTATTTAAATAAGTATTTATTAATAATGTCAATTTGTTAATCCGCTGCATTGTAAAACTATCCTCGAATAGGTGAGTTAATTACGAGGTCAATTAAGATAATTAAAGAAAATAACAGCCATTCTTAAGCCAGCTGTGGACTATGCAAATATTTGTGTGGACGCAGCCATCGACCTTGAGAGTCGAGGGCATTCCTTGCATTCAAACAGACAGCCATTCGTGAGTAAATATTTCTAATTAATTTACTGTTAATTATTAATTGCTGACGAAAATATTGCTATTACTAATGGCCGGTTGTTTATTTATTTATCACTTTTAAATCTAATGGGTGCCCATTAGATTTCGGCTTTGGTCAAAATGGAGCGAAATTTTGGCCAAGCCGAATGTTTCCAGCAAGTGCCGAAATTTAACGAATTGTTACGAATGAGCGAGAGCGCAATGGACATGTGTGACAGAAGAGTCTTTTCAAAAGGGGATATTTCCAAATTTTTAATTTTTTCAACTGAGTATGAGGTCTTCTTACTTATGCTAAAATACATCGGTATATATTGAACGAATGCAAAAAGGGATCTTTCTACCTAGAAAATTGGACTTGAAAAAGCGTGTTCCAAACAAAACAGGATATTTTCTTAAGTAAATCGCCACAGTTCACATAGCTCTAAGTTTTTTCTATTTTCTGAAAAATAAGATAACATGCAGCAATCCCCTTTTGAAAAGACACTCCTCTTATACTATTCTACAGACCTCGCTTCGAATAGGCTTACCGTAATGACATGCCAGTTTACAGTGCTAACTCAACAGACAGATGTGTTGCTGGGGAGTTTGTTGCGCCACTTCTTCTTCCCAGCTACAACACTAGGAAGTGGTGACGGGCGGGCGTTTTGGGAGACAGTCTTTATGTAGAACTTTGACGTTTAAAAAGTGCTGGCACTCAGCCTAATTGCCCTCTTAGTGCTCCCCTACACTCCTTGAGGAAGTTACATGCCAAATTTCAGCTTTCTACGACCAGTAGTTTGCGTTGTCTGTCAGTCAATCAGTAACGAAAGAGTTTTATACAATTACAAGCGGTCCCGACAGACGTTGTCCTGTCCGAACGTTTGCTGTGTATGACGAAACATAAAAATAGATTACAGCGCCACCTACCGGATCCAATTGTGAATCTAAACCATTCTCGAATCCCCTTGAACACACACAAATGTCATCAACATCGGTCCAGCCGTTTAGGAGGAGTTCAGTGACATACACACGTACACAAGAAATATATATATTAAGAAGAAGATTGATGTTGGTATTTACCTGAGACGAACATGGCAGCAGCATAGGAGAAGAGGAAGGCGGAGTCCAGGGTCCCCAACAACGTGTTCGCGTCGCTCGTGTCTGCAACAAACGAGTGCAACGTGTTACATCACAGGGTACAGCTGCGTCTACCAGGGTACAGCCGAGCGAGCCGAGAGTCCAAGCAGGAGCATGCATCCATACTTCCTTTAGGTACTAGTATTATTAACGCGACAGTAACATTGTCTGTTTGTTCGTTTAGCCGGTAAAACGTGAAAGATAACGTTTCGTATAAACAGCTGAACGAATTCGGATGAAATATAGCACTCGGAGATAGACCATGTCCTGTATGTAACTCGGGCTGGTTTCCGCAACTCCACGACTAAGCGCGTATTTTGCGTGCAGGACCATGTCCTGTAATAGGAGATTTGCTAGCGCGATGCAGAATTTGTGTTACGTAGTTAACATCTTGCGGTTAAGATGCCGCTACTGTTGTAACAGCTCTATATTAAACCATACCTCCGTATTTCCGAAGAAAGAAAAGAAAGAAAAGAAAGAAAGAAAGAAAGAAAGAAAAGAAAGAACAAAGGAAAGAAAGAAAAGAAAGAAAGAAAAGAAAGAAAATTGTGTATTGGCATTATAAAAAACAGAAACACATTAAAATTAAACAAAAAAAAATTAAAACCAACAATGCCTAAAGGGTCTCAGCTCAGCATTATGTCAGATGGCAACACAAGGTATACTACTGACGCTGATTTTCAGCTGCAGCCCACGAGTGCCATACATACGCTCGAAAACAACAAATAGACAGACATAAATTATACAAAACTATAATATTTTGTACAAAAAGTAAGTAAAATAAAAAGTTGCGACTCTAAAGATTTATGTGCTGAAAAATAAAAAACAGATATTATTGTATTCCGTCAGCGGGGGCGGGTCGCTGGGCTAAAATAAATGTTAAATTATAAAATCGAAATTGAAGACACCCGAAGATTCCCGAAGCGTAAACCTTCGTCTTGTGACACAGTAAAGCAGTATACTCACTAAAAGGCGCCCAGTTACACCACTGGTCGTCATTGGGATCGGTCCCCGGCGGCGGCACCAGCGCGGAACAGTTCTGATGCAGCACCGACTTCACCACGGAGATAGGCTTCCTCGTCAGGTGGTACGTCATGTACGTGAAGAACGTCAGCATGAGGACTGAGGCTTGGTACCTGGGGACGAGGAGCAGGGGTTAAGGAGTTATCGTGAAGACAAATATTATGAGGTGTACATTCGTAGTATCCCACTTTTTAGTAATATATTTTTAATTAATGTATCATTTTGGATGCTTGTATAATATTATAAAGGCGAAAGTTTGTGTGTGTGTGTATGTTTGTTACTTCTTCATGCGCAAACGGCTGGACCAATTATAATGAAATTTGGTATCGAAATTGTTTGAGTCCCGGAAAAGGACATAGGATAGTTTTTATCCCGGGAGTATGTTCCTTTAGGATAATTTTCGACAATCACTCGGGCGGAGCCGCGGGAGGTAAGTAGTGAATCATAATCACTCCATAGTTACTCTTTTCAAATACCTATAAGTTTTACAATATTTTGTATATATAGGTACATTGATCAATTGATTATATTATGTGAGCACAATGCACCCAACATTACACTAATATAAGCAATCAAATGTGAGAAAAACAAAGGGGGATGCCAAGCCGCCATAGTGATTTAGGCCCTGAGTGCCCACAAGTAACATCGAATGCATTGGGACTTTTACAAACAAAAGGACAAGCAAATAAAGTACAATATGTGTAAATGTCAAATCAATGTTTTGCAACAAATCTTTATTTTTTCCCGGATTTTAAATTGGCAACCTATCGTTTCTATATTTATTATTTATTAAAAAAATGTTACTGACTTGTATCGCGTCGTGAATAGAAGAGTTAATTACGTATAATTTACATATTTTTTTACTATATTAAATTTATTGGGCATCGCGAGGCCTAAAATCGGCATTCCCCTTTGATGGGTATCTGATCTATCTAAAATTCTGCATAGTCTGTCTTATACCACCTTTTTATCCAATGCGAAGCCGTGATTCATTATGAGTAGGATTATGTTGTAGGTAGAAGATCTAAGCGAGGCATCAGATTAAGTGTTGACCTTGTATGTACCTACCTAAACGTGTATTCACTTGGTATTTCTCTTTGCCTTTATTGGCTTTCAAAGTAACTAACCTTTTTTTTTTTTATTTATATGGGTTTGCTCTTGACTCTAGTCTAGGTCATAGATGACAGAGACAAAGTCGACGATGGAGCGAGCTTACCCAGAAGAAGCCTGTTCACTCTAATTTTGAAGAGATTAGGGTCGTATGTAAAGCTGATAACGCGTCAAGCACTTACTTGACGCGTGTGGAAGTAGGTTTGTGTTGATTCAATAAATTAAAGGCATCAATAGATTATTTTGTCTATACATAGTTTCCGTGTTGAGTGCTACGGGGGAATAAACGCATAAAGGTTCCCATACTCCCCATAAGTTTATGTTACCATGATTCGAAGTCTGATTCGATACAAAGTAGGTACTATGTTTCAAATCAGACTTCGAATTATTGTAACATTTTGGGAGTTTAGTTTTTTTCGAAGTAAAAACTTCTTTAGCGGCGTTGTGCACTTTTTGGGATGGGTAACAAATGTTAAACTCGCGTCAGGACACGTGACCTGATCGAAAATTCGTAAGACGGAGGGAGAGTAGACCGCCGGCGCGGCGTAGGAGAGGAAGTAATATCCCCCTCTCTTTCTACCGCGCGGCGAAAATGTATGCCTCAATGCATGCATATGCAATTCGTGCGAAATTATTCCCTAAACATTCCAAAATCTCAAAATTGCACAACGTTAATGTTCAAGTTTTCACTTCTGCACTCCCGGAGTGGAACCCGTTGTTTTATTTTAAATAATTTTATGGATACGCGGTCTTGATTTTTAAAAATTGCCATGCTACTCTAGAGAAATATTACGCTCTTGAGGCATCGGGTTACAAAAGTAACACATTTCGGAGAGGGTTTTCAGGAAATTCACTCTACTACTTTGAAAACGTTAACATGACGATGACATCAATTTGTCTAATATCGGAAAACTTTGTTTGAAGCGTTTTGACAGGTGGACCTACTATACACCTGACTTCCTCAGTGCTACCAACTGTGTTCGAATTATATCGCGGAAATAGTACGTTTTTGTGTAGTAAATAAAGTTGTATGCATATTGTATACTTAGCTATCGCTGACCGTTAACCCGTCACTGGCGAGCGTGCCTCCACTATCGCCGACCCAATAGGTCAATCCGAGTAATGTCTACCGAAAGGAGATAGGTATACGTTGTTTATAACTTAATTAATTGCTAATTAACTGTAAGCACTAATTATAAGATATCACGACATGGTTATAAAATGCAACTGATACTGGTTAAGCTAATGTACGAGTATTTTAATATCAGAGCGCATTTAAAGATTTCGAAGCTGTCAGTGTGATTCTGTAATGTTCTAACGTGCGGTTGAATGTACCTAGAAGTTCGGAGCGGAAGGGCGTGTCAGACTCTTACTCACTAAAACCCATCCGTGTTCTTTCTAAAGCCCTTTGCGTTCCAGGGCCGCGGTGACTCTTTCGAACAAATTCCGCAACCCTGGCAGGCTCTGGCCCTCGCGGGCCCCGTCTTCTATGCCGACATCTCTTTGAGGCGCGCGTGGGAAACAACGCACCATCGACCCGGGCCTGGTGGTGATCGGACAGCGAGCCCCCCAACGCTTGCCGTCCGCAGGCACGCGGCTACGGTGGCCGGGGATCGCCCTGCGACTTCTTCTGTAAGGGCGGTTGGGGCGAAGGCCTTGTCTCTCCCTCCCGCGGCCCGCCTCCTCCTTTTCGCTTCCCAAGCCTCCTCGCTCCGGACCATGGATATAACCAGGGCCGGACGCGAGAGGTCGCTGTCGCCGATCGCCTCGACGAGGACACGGCGGTGCTCCGCCCAAGCAGGGCAGACCTCCACCGTGTCCTTCAGGCGATCCTCATTTATTTTATTCAGGTTAACCAACAATTATTACATTAGCAGGTTGTTATTTATAATAGGATTCAATTGCGGGTGCAACAATTAATTATAGCTTAACACTGCTAGCACAAAAAAAAATAGTGGTTAAACCATTAATTATCATAATGTAGGGGCTTGGCGTGTATCTCTAGGTCAATATTGTTTTGGGGTTCGAGAAAACGGAACAACAGTGCTTCGAGTTTTATATTTATATTATATTTTAGCCAATTGTGTCCCACTGCAGGGCAAATGCCTCCCTTTCTTCCTTCCATTCCTCCCGGCTTTGGGCAAGTCTGGACCAATCTGGCCGATAGGCGTCAAGTTTGTCCCGCCATCTTCGCCTGGGTCTCCCGCGATGTCGTCGGGCATTTTCTGGGACCCACATTGTGGTTGCTTTAGACCATGAACCGTTCGACATAATTATGGCAGACGTGGCCGGCCCAGTCCGAGTTTTGATTAAATTAAACTGAATTTTGAGTTATCATCTTTTAGAAAAACCAGGTCAATCATCACCTCGGCAATCGATTTTCGGTATTGTGTTAATTCTGTTACACGTTGTATTCCATTGACTCATAAAAACAATGCTCGGAAATATTTAGGTCATATCCAAATAAAATAAATCATGTTTACAATATCGTATTACTGGCACATGGTCGACTCAACGCATCATCAAACTTATATGATGATACTAGCTGTTGCCCGCGACTTCGTACGCGCATAACCCGATTTTCCCGTTCCCGTATAGCCTTCCTCATGAATGTGGCTATCATATACAAAAATAATTGTCCAAATCTGACTGGTAGTTCTAGAGATTAGCGCGTTCAAACAGTCTTCATTCTTTATTGTACACCAAAACAACTTATATTATAAAAACAGTCACAATAAAGTTCATATACAAAGGCGAGCTTAATTCAAAGTTGAGTTTTCTGCCAGCAAACCTTTGAATGAGAGAGAGAGAGAGATCTGCATTGAGGGTAGGAACCCGTGTACAAAAAATAAACATAAATATACCTGCATACTTATTTACAAATATACATCATAATATTCATCATCATCTTCCTGCCCTTATCCCATGTTACTTGTGGTCGGCGCAACACGTTTTTTTCATCCATTCTGTCCGGTCAACCGTCACGCTATCACTAACTCCCTTTTCTTTCATATCACTCCTAATATAATCCATCCACCTTTTCTTTGGCCTCCCTCTCCCTGTCCATCCATATATACAAATCAACTAATATTATGTCATTGTGAAAGGAAATGCTCATTAATTTTCCTCTTGAAGACATCAAGAGAAGGGCTATCGCGTAGAGCAGTGTTCCGCAAAGTGTGTGCCGCGGCACACTGGTGTACCGTGCTCATTGGCCGGTGTGCCTCGGAAACATACGGCTTTTCTACGACTAATACTTCTAATACGATCTCTTAAAGTTAAATAGACAGATGGAAAAAGAATACCTACATAGCCGCTGAAACTGATTAAGAACACTTTTGGCTATGAATGACTAAAAAAATAATATCCTCAGCTTTCTAAGCATGCTATTGCAATACTTCTGCCATTGGCAACTCAATATTTTCAACTCTTACTACAATAAGAAAAGGGATCGACGAAGAGATGAGAGCAGCTTGTCAACGATTACTCCAAATTTGGACCTCTTAAGCTCAATTAAACAATCTTATGTTTACAGTGGTCGAGCGATTGACTACTGCGCTGCGTGTCGCGGGTTCGATTCCCGCACGAAACAATTATTTGTATGGCCTACAGATAGGTGTTCCGGGTCTGGCTGTTTGTGTATGTGAGTTTGTATGTTTGTAAACGCACCCACGATACAGGAGAAATTCCTAGTGTGGGGTAACTGTTTTAAGAAAAAAAAAATATATATAATGTTTGAGTTTGTTGATTAAAAATAAATATTGTTTTGTCTTGTGTCTTGTCATGTCATGTCTTGACTAAAATGATATTAAATATTATAATAATGCAATAATAATGATTAATTATGACAAATGACAATGAATGAATGTATTATCATTTTTTATTTTTTTCTCTTGTGATAATTAATATTATGTTTCCGTGGTGATTTTGTGTACCTACCTACTATGACGATTTGAACTATTTAATTGTAAATTTAAATATTGTACACCTTATGGGTATGTTACAGTGATACATGTTATAATAATAATAATTTTAAGAACTGAATTTCCACCTGTGACAAACAATAAATAAATCTAAATTTTAAACTTGACAATAATAAATGTTGCTAAAATTTACGTAAATTTGATTTTTCATTTATGGTGTATCTCCAAAATTTTCCGATTTTCTAGATGTACCTTGAACACAAAAACCTTGCGGAACACTGGCGTAGTGAGTGAGGAAGAGAGTTCCAGAGACGCTGCAGTTACCGAGGAGGAGTCATCATAGCGGCTGGAAGTGTGACGCGGAGTACGAAGGAGAAGGAAGTGGCAGTGCGACAGGGACAAACAAACAAACTCTTCAGCTTTTTATATTAGTTAGTATATACTCCCTGAAAGGTTGGACAGAGGTGTCATAGTACACCCAAATTAAGCCAATTAGAAAGAAAAATAGTTTAGTCACATCAAGATCGATGTATTTACATGCTATTTGAGTGAATTCGAAATATTGTGTGTGAGGAGCTTAGTATAGAAGTTTATTAATATATTTTGAATTTTTTATTACAGGTACTATTAGTTTTTTGAGAGTGCCATTTACGACGAACTAACAACGAAATCCTGCATCGCGCAAGCAAAGTTCTCCGTGCGATTTGAACATATACAACAGTCCGAATATCAACTATCGGGCAGTTGCCCACCAGACACAACAACCGTCTGGTCGGAGGATCCTCCCATTTTCGGTAGAGGTATGTGGGACTTTACTCTCTGTACCGCATATCTCCATAAATAAATAAAATAAATAAATAAGTATGACGTATACCACCAAAAATAAAAAATAAACCAAATTACAAAAGTTATGCAGTTAGGAAGATATGCGTCACATTCGCGCAAAACGGCCATCGCTCAGCATAATGCTGCTCAGTTATTTTGTAGTCTCTGTATGTAACAGGGGGCGGGGCAATTAGATTCTAATTATTATCTTTTAATGCTAAATTCATGTATTCGTAATGAATTGATAACATTTTCATGTTTCTAACACTGATTATTTTAAAATACTGTTGTTTTATCAATTTTGACGAGGAAGTTACTATTTTACGTATGTAACTATTATCACATTTATTACACAGAAATATAACTTTTTTATGGATGGGAAATTATCAAATGATTCCTTCCGCCAGGACCGCGGTGACTCATTCGAACAAATTCCGCAACCACACAGAAATACAACTATGTCACCTACATTGGCTTCCCCGTAAAGCTCGGTTCCACCGCGAGCGGAGCGGACCCGTTAATGACTTCTTTTCCCTCGCCAGAGAAAAATACTTACATGTGTTTCCACCAAAAAAGAGTAGAGCGAAAATTACTCAGCAGGCAAAAAGAGTAAAAACCGGCCAAGTGCGAGTCGGACTCGCGCACGAAGGGTTCTATACCATTATCTATAACTAGCGGACGTCACGCGGTTTCAACCGCGTAGTTCCCGTTCCCGTGGGAGTACGGGGATAAAATATAGCCTATGTTACTCGCTGATAATGTAGCTTTTCCAATGGTGAAAGAATTTTTGAAATTGCCACAGTAGTTTTTGAGTTTATACGAACATACACACAAAAAAAAATCATGTCTGTTGTATAGGAGCCCCCTTAAATATTTATTTTATTCTGTTTTTTAGTATTGCGTGTGTTTTTGTTATAGCGGCAACAGAAATACATCATCTGTGAAAATTTCAACTGTCTAACTATCACGGTTCATGAGATACAGCCTGGTGACAGACGGACAGACAGACGAATGGAAAGCGGAGTCTTAGTAATAGGGTCCAGTTTTGCCCTTAAGGTACGGAACCCTAAAAATGAGCTCGCGGTGTGAATCAGACTAAACTCATTCAAAGTGAGAACGCAAACCTATTTGCGTACGCGGTGGAAACCGTCTCGTGGCCGCAATCGCGACTGCCGAGTGAGGGATCCTGGGTTTGCTTCCCACGTCGGGACTACTTGATATTGGGTTTTTCCATTTTAAGGCACTTGTACCTTGGCACCGCCGACGATCAGCAAGAAGCGCAAAGGTATTTGACTATAAAAATCTAATTAGTCTGTCATTTAATTATCGTAAAATATTGGACACGTATTTTTTCTTTCGTCACGTAAACAAGAAATGAAGACGATACAGTACGTTGAAACACTAGGAAGTGGTGACGGGCGGGCTTTTTGGGGGACTGTCTTTATGTAGAACTTTGACGTTCAAAAAGTGCTGACACTCAGCCTAATTTGAATAAATAACTTTTGATTTTGAACTCGTGTGACGTCACTTACCAGTAAACTTTTTACTGGAAAGTGACGTTACAAGCCCCACTCCTTATCTTTGATGCGTTTTATCTTCGTAATTTTTTATTGATTTGATCAAATAAAAAAAACGTGTCCAATATTTTTCGATAATCTAACTGATGGACTTAATCGAATCATATTTTTTAACCCTGGCAACATCCCCATAGTGCGTTTTGTTTTAAAAATTGGCAGCCAACCAAACGAAGCAGTCCTCTCTATGCTATGCTATGCGATAATAATAATAATAATAATCATTTATTTCAAGCCATTTGATTAATGAAATTAAAAAAATACAATTAAAATCAAACCAATATTAATATTTGTATAAAAATTAATTGATTAAGATTATAAAATTAAATTAATAACTGAAAAAATAGCTGCTGGTGATCCAAATTTTCTTACTAATATCGTAAATGCGTAAGTGAGTTTGTTTGAACTGGTTTTTGTTACCCTTTCACGCCTAAATTTCTGAACGAATTTAGGCACATAGATAGATGGGACCTGGAGACGGTAAGACGCTCTACTTTTTTTCTAAAATAAATATGAATACGAACGACGCCGCGTTCTAAAGCTAGTTTAAAATAAATCACGTAAGATTGTTAACTCTTTCTTCTCGATAAACACGGATATAATGTAAAATATCAGAATTGGTTGGGATTTATTGTGAATAGGCTAAACGATACGATAGTCTATCTATAATGATCTATACTAATAATAAAGCTGCCGAGTTTGATTGTTTGTTTGTTTGAACGCGCTAATCTCTGGAACTACCACTCGTATTTGGTAATACTAATTATAATAAAGCTGCCGAGTTTGATTGTTTGTTTGTTTGAACGCGCTAATCTCTGGAACTACCACTCGTATTTGGTAATACTAATTATAATAAAGCTGACGAGTTTGTTTGTTTGTTTGAACGCGCTAATCTCTGGCGCTAGTCGGATTTGGAAAAATATTTTTGTATATCATAGCCTCATTCATGAGGAATGCTATAAGCTATACCAGGGATGGCGAACCTTTTTTGGCGAACGTGCCATTTTCATTACAAAAATAATTTTTGCCATGACGTGTCACCAAAAATCTTGACTTGGTGATACAATGGACAAAAAATAACACTAGACGCTATTAACTTAACTCTTTTTTTGTAACTATAAATTCATAAAGCAATCTTAATGCCAATCAGCTTTGTGTTCAGCATGATTTCTGTTGTTGCTAATCATTCAAGATGCTAAGTAATCTTGTATAGGCGTCCCCAAATTATTTTGCTGCGTGCCACGACTAGCACGCGTGCCATAGGTTCGCCATCCCTG
>NDFZ01004728.1:89928-108325 GCA_002192655.3 Mamestra configurata | reverse complement strand
CAGGGATGGCGAACCTTTTTTGGCGAACGTGCCATTTTCATTACAAAAATAATTTTTGCCATGACGTGTCACCAAAAATCTTGACTTGGTGATTCAATGGACAAAAAATAACACTAGACGCTATTAACTTAACTCTTTTTTTGTAACTATACATTCATAAAGCAATCTTAATGCCAATCAGCTTTGTGTTCAGCATGATTTCTGCTGTTGCTTATCATTCAAGATGCTAAGTAATCTTGTATAGGCGTCCCCAAATTATTTTGCTGCGTGCCACGACTAGCACGCGTGCCATAGGTTCGCCATCCCTGGGCTATACGGACACGGGAAATTCTTACGGGAATAGGAAAAAAGGGATATGCGCATACGACGTTATTACATAACTGGTGAGCATGCAATCAACTTCGAGTACCGAGTGTTAAGTGTACAACCGTGACCCAATCGTAACGCATCAGTAACAGTGGCGGCCTTGGATGTTTTAACTGTTTAATTAAATACACTTGATAAGGAAATTGTAGAAAAGATTGTGAAGTTGGGGGCGAAACTATGGCATCAAAACTATCCTGTTTATTTAATACTAGCTGCGCTCCGCGGTATTACCTTTTCCTTATTTTTTTTCGGCTCGGCTAGCGGCGTCATTTAGGGAAACATTATTTGGGGAGTTTAAAACTACTGGCTCAGCGACGCGGGCTGGCTCGGTAATCAAAGGTCGGGGAGGGTTATTACTGGGACGTCGCGACGGGCCCCGGCGGCGGGGCCGGAAAACGGAACGCGGGCTGTGTCGTGTGTGTTTTCGAAGAGTGCTGGTTTCCCTACGGCTCTCTTGAATCTGGGTGATGGTCGGTATTACCCGCGCAGCAAGTATATATATATATATATAAATATAATAGCCTATGTGTTAATCCAGGGTGTCAGTTTCCTGCATACCAAATTTTATCAAAATTAGTCTAGCCGTTTGCGCGTGAAGAAGTAACAAACATACACACACACACATACTCACAAACTTTCGCCTTTATAGTATTAGTGTGATTATAAATTAGTAGCTCTTGCCCGCGACTTCGTACGCGCATATCTCGTTTTCCCGCATATAGCAATTCCTCATGAATGTGGCTATCGTCATATAAATAATTTTCCAAATCCGACGGGTACTTCCAGAGATTAACGCGTTTAAACAAACAAACTAATCAGGTTGTTTGTTTGTTTCGCCGACCGATTTCGACAAATTTTGGTACAGAGTTGGATGGGAGCCGGAGAGGACCCTTAAAGCCCAACACAGACTCAAAGCATTTATTTCAATTAGACCATTTACAGGCACTTTTTAATTACCAAGGTCGGTCAGTTAAAAAGATGAAGCTCTTTGCACGTTCCAAAGCGTAGATCTCTATGGAGAAGAACGTACAAGAAACTCCACGGACACTCTTTTGAAAATAATATTATTTACAAAGTTATGGTTACATCATACCTGTTGAAATTATGCATATATGTGAGAACGATGTCAAAGACGAAAAGAACAATTCAAAGAAACAATTAAAATAAACCGTGGCCGCCGAGAAATGACCAGTCCAAGTTGACAGCGCCCGTTCCCAAACATGACGCATGCGCATCAAAAAGGTTGAGTTTGCTCTTGTCAAAGTCAAAGTCAGAGTTAAAGTCAATTCATTTATTTCAACTAGACCATTAAAAGGCACTTTTGAACGTCAAATTTACAGTTTAAAATTAAAATATAAGTGACTCTAGTTGTCTCTTGACTCTAGTCTAGGTCATAGATGACAGAGACAAAGCCGACGATAGAGCGAGCTTACCCAGAAGAAGCCTGTTCACTCTAACTTTGAAGAGATTAGGGTTGTATGTGTACGTTTTCCCATCCACAGACCAACCTTGGCAAGCGTTGCTTAACCTTGAAGATCCTCTGCTACTGGCAACATGTGTACTATGAACAATAGTTACTTACTGGTATTGTTCATTTATTGTTGTTGATAGATTTTGATATCAATTGGACATTGTAACATGTAATGTAATTCTATTATATATGCATGTTAAAGGACATTGACCAGCTATTGTGACTCATTGAATGTTGTTTATTTGTTCTTTGTTAGACAACAGATGGAAACAAGGCTATCAAGTTGAGTCTCCGTAAAGTAGTGTTATTTAAGCACTGAAGCAAATGACTCCTTCCGTTCTGGGCAGAGCGAAAGTGAGTGTCAGACTCTTACTGACTAAAACCCGTGCTCCTCCAAATGCCCTTTGCAGTCCAGGGCTGCCATAACACTTTCAAAGATTTCCGCAATGTTACTTCGGCCCTAGGGTATAACTTAGGCCCTAACTCGTTAACAAATAGGAACGCAGTACAGCACATTCTGTTTACAGAGTTCAGTTTCAGCGAATCCAGGATTGTTGTTTGGAGGTTGACCCCCCCTGAGTGTAAGGTTTAGTAAAATAGACACTACATATTCAGTTTTCATAAATTCCTCAATGACTTTGACTATATAGACTGCCAAAGATATCTCGGGATTTTGTAGGTAGCTTGAGCCCCTAACACCTCCCTCTGCATCCACCAGGGCCAAAGTAATATGACTTTACAGTACTTCATAATCATCTACTGAGCTTTTGCCCAGCTATGTATATTTGGCTTCCAGTCTACCAGACGCAGCAGAGAACCAGAATGTTACACGGAGTGACTGCCTTTCTGACATCCAGTTACTGGGTAACACAATAGTACTAGGCAACACTGGCTGTAGCCCATAATTAAAAAAAAAAAAAGGCAAAACATAGAGAAAAAAAAAAAAACATGAATACAACAACAAACTTAAGATAGTTCTTATTTAGAATAGAATACATACTATTACATATTTTTAGAAGAAAACAGTAGGTATATATGGTGCTAAAATGGGTGGTCTTATTTCTTAATAGCTGAATAGAGTAGAATATAATACATTCTCTTTTTATGTTACAAAAAATTAATGAAGAAAAAATTGCATAGGGTGACACAATGGGCAGCCATAATGTTAAAAGCGTATGAAAGAATATTCTTTTTATTTAGCTGTACTCTATACTTCTAAAATCCTTGTTTTTGCTGCGTGTCATGACTATGACTGACTATCAATGCTCAGCCAAAACTTTTAATTTCAGATGCAACATTTGCGGCTTTCCTATAAATTCAGCGCCTAGACATTTATCTGAGCCTTAGATCATCATCAAGGCACCACTTATACAGCTAAAGTGACTCACCATCGTAATCGGTTGATCTGTAGCCGCGGGCAGCAATAGTTACTGAGTTTCTGTATAAACTGCACCCCTAGGGGCGCGTCGCGACTGACGCCGCTCATTCTCCTGTATATTCTTCGAAATGTCCTCGTGATTCCGTCCTGAACGAGCCTCATTCACGCCCACTCTAAACAACACATTCTCTCAACAACATCTATTGTTTACATCAAACAGAGAATCAACACGATTTTCAAGCTGATTTACGTAATTATTACGTTCGTCACGAGTCAAATCTTTCGATAGTTTTATTATATTGTATGTACTTTTTACGTTAGTTAAATATTATCGTGGTTAGATCAACGATTTCCGTGATAAAAATAATATTTAGAACCGTATGTGGTCGACACGTCCACTGTGACTGTGTTCCGTGACTGAGCGCATCTGCCATCTTGAGCCTTGACATTTTTGACTCGTTCAATTGTGTGTTGAAAGACAAGGGCAGACGATGCAGAATGCTTAAAACTATTTATCGCAACACAAACATCCTTGACTTTTGTAATGACAGCAGTCTGACGTTGTTATTTTGACGTTACGTTTTGTTTTTGCACTGAGACAATAATCGAACAAGGTTTCTAAATCGGGGATAAACCGTGGAAAAAACAGTCAGTTTTTTTTTCTTATTTCTTAGACTAGTGACTTTAGCAGCAACTAAAATTGAGCTTAGTTACCTTGTATCATATAGATGAATGCGGTACACAGTGTAAAGTCCCGCACACCTCCACTGAAATGGGAGGATCCTCCGACCAGACGTGTGTTGTGTCTGGTGGGCAACTGTCCCCCATACCTGATATTCGGACTGTTTTTTAAGTTCAAATCGCATAGAGAACTTTGCTTGCGCGATGCAGGATTTCGTTGTTAGTTCATCGCTAACAGGATAGATGGCGTTGCGGTTCTTTTTTTTTGTTGCCGTACAATTTTTGCTTCTTAGTTTTTCATGTGGCGGCATTGATGCCGCTCTACAATCAATTAGAAATCAAACCTCTTTACAGTCATTGCCATATTTATGTCATTTCTAGAGTCATTGTCAATTATGCCCCAGAATGTTTGTTTACTTTACCTTTAATATTTAAGGAGTCATAAAATATTCGGACAGATTTTCATTTTGATTAATTTTTGTTTTGTTGTGAAATAATATAAACAATGGGGATAGTACACGCAAAGGTACCAAATTATTAACTTAGCACCAAGCTTGTGTTCAAAAGGAACGGTAGGGATACACCACCAATTCTTTTCAGGATAACTTATTGCAAGCAACTTGGCACAAATACATACTCCGAGTTTCCACAGAAGAAAGACCTAAATATACCCCGCAGTGAAACAGTATGAACTGACAAAAAAAAATGTTTCGCTAGTTTGTCCTGAAAACTTCTTTTGTGTGTCTTGGCTTAATAAACTTATTTTCCTTCTTCACTGAAAACAAATACTGGCTTAAGGACTCCTTTCCTTTCTGCCAAACTTCCCGGATCTATGCGTCTCACAACACTTTGGTGATATCGTTGACCCTATGCTTTTGGACGCCCTTGGTCTATGGCCTGGCATTGCCACGATTCGGGAACCGTTACTCCGGCGGCCGTACACGCGTCTATCGCCGCCCCCTACTATGATGTGTCATCGCCATTATGAACTTTTTGTGAAAGAGGAACAGTGCTATTCGTCCTGTATAGCGCCGTCTCTCTCTCACAAATGAATCATGAAGGCAAAGGCACGTCATAGTCGGAGGCAGGTTTATATTATCAATGACAGCTAAACGTGTGTATGTTTCAGGCGGCACCCCGTCGTCCGGCGGATCTGCAAAAGGACTCGCATGTGTTGGTGGATGAAGAGGCCATCAGCAAGAACAGAGCCTCGCTCAACTGTGTTAAGGTAATCACTACTTAGGGTCAGCGCACATCTATCGAAGCGCAGCGCAACACAGAGCAGCGCTAGCTAAAATCAAGAAACAACAAATAGGAGGGTCCGATTACATTTGCTTTCTACTTTATTTTATGAGGTACTAACTTCTGCCCGCCACTTCGCAGCACTGGAAGCTGGTCATGGCTTATCCCTGTGTCTAGTTTCTTCCCTTTCCAAATATCTGAACGTCCAGGATTAGTTTGGTACTGACAACCGCGCTATTTCCAACCATAGTGACATCAGCAGATAGTTTTAAGCAGTCCAAGTTTAGATATCTACAAACGACAGCTGGGACAAAGGGTGCTTCAGAACTAAGGAAGCTCCGTAATACATTGAATAGAAATTTTGTAATTCGAATTAACTTACGAGTTAATTCGCATTACATAATTTCAATATATTTTTTCTCGTTTCATAGTTGGTCCCATAGTAAAAGCTGTTCATAATGATGAGTACAATGACCCCTTAAGACAAGGGCGTACCCAGGATTTGAGCTAGGGGGGGCAACTCATACCTGTGGATGGCGGTTAGACTTTTTCAATTTGGTTTTATTAATAGACTAGCTATTGGCCGCGACTTCGTACGCGTTCATCCCGTTTCTTTTGCGTTCCCGTATATTTTATAGCCTTCCTCTTGAATGTGGCTATAACATACAAAAAAAAAAAACCAAATCCGACTGGGAGTTCCAGAGATAAGACCGTTGAAGCAAACAAACAAACTCTTCAGCCTCATTATATTAGTATGATATTTAAAAAAGCAATTATGATAAAGAATAATTTGTTTGTATATCCCTCATTTTAGTATCTCATGAGGGATTTACAAACAAATTAATTAATTATTTATCATAATTGCTTTTAATCACCTATTATTTTCTAAACTAATAATAAAGAGAAAATATTTGTTTTTTTTGTTTGTTACGATTTAGCTCAAAAACTACTCAAACGATTTTAATACTTGTTTCGCCATTAGGTAGCTTTAAACATTTTTAACTTTCGTTGCAATAAGTAGCAGTAAATAAATTGTTATTTGGCGAGCGCTGAGAAAACTATTGATCATACATAAAATAATGTACTATATGATTAAAGTACCTACTTATTATTACTTATAAAAAAGTTCGCAAGGGTCAAGTCAGAATTACCGCTTTTTGTTTAAATTATTCAATCAAACCTCTGGAATGGAGACGTGGTGATTTTGGTATCATGATATTAATCCTTATCCTTTTAAATAGTTTTATAATTAAGATTGGAACATGTAAATTACACTTTTTAGTATTCAAATCGGACCTTTCGTTTAAAAGTTACGACGGGTATTAAAATGATCTAAGTAAGAAACATGTTGCGGTTTCAGCGAACTGGTTACTTCGATGAAGTTGAAACACGACATTCATAATTTCGATAAAAAGAGAATTAAAAATGTTTGGATTTTTAGAAAATAAACCCCAGAAGGGGTGAAAAGGGGTGATAAAGTTTTTAGGGGAGGACATTATTACATTGCATGCTTCAATTTACGTGGAAATTCGTATGAACCAACTAAAAGTGGGATAATTGAAACAGATCTAACCATTTTTGCATAATCAACCCCTGACGGGGTGAACGGGGTGAATAGTTCCGCTGATCCTGAGACCACAGAATCAGCAGCAGAAATAGCTGGGTAATTAATGAAAATCGTTGTGCTTGATTTTCCAAAACTAACCTTTGAAGTTTGTGGACTACCTACTAAATCGCGAACGAAGTCGCAGGCATAGTTGATCATAAAAACCTGGTGTAAATTCGTATCACAGATAATCAAAGTATTTGCAATAATTAAAATTTCAAACAAAAGCTAATCA
Organism: Mamestra configurata; assembly: GCA_002192655.3. Classification (NCBI taxonomy): domain Eukaryota; kingdom Metazoa; phylum Arthropoda; class Insecta; order Lepidoptera; family Noctuidae; genus Mamestra; species Mamestra configurata. The sequence continues at coordinate 101,346 of NDFZ01004728.1, read as the reverse complement.
TAGATAATTAAATAACGTTTTTACAGTCGCCACCCGGTAGCAACTGGGAATTTTGTTCCCGAATGCCACCTGGTGGCAATCCATGTGGGCCTGAATATTCGTAGTGTAATACGTCTACTAGGCAATAGATGGACGGCCCTTGAGATACACGTTTTTATTTCTCCTGTTCTAGATTTCAGTAATAGAAATTGCCAAGAAAATTGAAGTTTATTTTTCTCTTCTGGGGGGGGCGGCAGCTGCCCTCCTGCCCCTAGCTCGGTACGCCCTTGCCTTAAGAAGTATTGCGTTTATTCTGTTACACGTTGTAGGTACCTATATGATAGCCACATTCATGAGGCAGGGTGTAGTCCCGCAAAACTCCATTGAAAAAGGAGGATCCTCCGACCAGACGGGTGTTGTGTCTGGTGGGCAACTGCCCAATAGTTATTTGGTTTGTTGTATATGTTCTAAAGCACGAAAAACTTTGATACCGCGATGCAGTATTTGTATGACGTCAAGTCTTTAGTTCATATCAGGTATAGGTGTCGCTACGTATATTGTGTGGCGGTATAGATTCCGCTAAAAAACTGCATTTGTGAGTACTGTGTACCTTAAACTACTTTTATTTATTTTTTCTTTGAATTGAATGTACCCTGGCGGTTCGGTGTGTCATGCTCACTCAAAAGTCTGGCTGATGGTGGCGCATGTGTTGGATCATTTGGCTCCCTGCAATATGGTTGAGCCGAATGGTGCTAGCGCGTGCGTCATGTTCGTGAACGGGCGCCGTCAGCTGGGACTGGTCATATCTTGTTGCCACGGTTTATTTTATTGTTCTCTTCACTCAGGACGCTTTGATCCGTCTTTTACATCATTCTCACATATATGTATAATTTCCACATGAATGATGTAACCATAACTTTGTAAAAAAGTATTATTTCTAAAAGAGTGTCCGTGGAGTTTCTTGCACGTTCTTCTCCATAGAGATCTACGCTTTGGAACGTGCAAAGAGCTTCATCTTTGACTGACCGACCTTGACAATTCAAAAGTGCCTGTAAAGTGTAAAGGATTAATTGATATAAATAATTTGAGTTTTGACAAAAATATAACGTTACAGGCTCGCGTGGACCGCATCAAGGTAGACGGACTGAAGCGGACGAAGGACGACGTGGTCAGAGGCACCGTCGTCGAGCTGTTCCAAGCGAGGGACTTCGAGGATGTCATCGTTAGGGCGCAGAAGGTACCCACGATACTTCTACACAACCTACACACCTGCATGGCTCCAACTTATGCCGGTTCATATCATACCAAGTGAACAGAGGAAGACATGGTGAGGGATACCGTCGCCGAGCTGTTCCACGCGAAGGACTTCGAGGATGTCATCGTTAGAGCTCAGAAGATACCATCACAGAACGCATAGGTACCTACCAGGTCCCCATACTCACATTCACCTCTAGACAGAATAGATAGTAGCTCAGAATAGTAAACGTGTGTGAACTGTGGCCTGTGTTAACAGTACGGTGCGGTGCCGCACCGTAGGGAATTTGAGGTCTAGGGGCCACACGGGTGGTGCAACACTCGTACCCGTACCGCGGGGCACCGCAATGTTAATGACTCAGTGTGCAGGTTCACTTCAGTCGCATAATGCAGGTCTTTCTTTCTTGAACTAAATATTGAAGCAATATCAATTGCATTGCAAAAGAAATTGTTTAATAACTAACACACCAAGAATAGTGCGGTGGCGGCACATTGTCATTCCGGCGCCGCAACGCATCACCTCTTCTCGCCTCGTCACTCAAGTTGCAAGTCACAACACGTCGTGTGGCCTCACCCTTAGATACGAGTAGGCAGCTCAGAAAAGTTAACTTGTGTTGATAGGTTAGGTACCTACGGCTGCACTAGATGACTAGACCAACGAGGTCAGTCTTACTTACCTATATGATACACATAGGTATTTCTTTTATTTTTTGCCGACTGAATTTTCAGGGTTTTCGCTTTTGTAGCCATACATACACGTTTATCTGTCGCCCTCTCCCATATAGGCTGATTACGTTTGCAAGTTTGGTTGCAGGTTCGACAAGCCCTGGACAACATGGGTTGTTTCCGCAACGTGTGCGTCTACATCGACGTGTCGACCGGCCCGGACGCCACGCCCAATGGACTCGAGGTACTTACACAGACACACCACTTTAATTACTCAAAGCCGTCGTCCTCAAAACGATCATTGCGTGAATACGCTATCGTCGCGTTCATTTGTATTGCAATGAATTGTCGCGTCGATAGAGGGCGCCGGTTTAGCCGAAAAAAATGATCGCATCGACCGTGTTTTCGCGCGATGATCGCTTAAATTAGTACTAAGACAACGCCAGTCTTTTTGTATTTACGTTCCATTCATCACTTTGTGACCAATTAGACCTATCAAGAGGTTTATTAGTAACTGTGTAGTATAAGTCAGAATGATAATATAGGTACCTAGTCATTTCAGGTAAAAGGAACACTGGTATTAGCTGTAGGTAGCCATTTCGACTGGAAGAAATAATGGTTCTGGAAGGATCAGCAGATAACATTCTGTCTGTTTGTTACCTCTTCACACGGGTAGAGCATGTCCTATAATGAGGAGTAGGATACTTTTTATCCCAGGAGTATGTATCGCGGGCGAAGCTGCTTGCAGATGCTACTTAGATATTATAAATGCTTTAGAAAGCACCTGCAAGAAACAATTAAGTATATCAAAACCTCAAAATGTTCATGTTGTTTATATCTATTATTATCGTGTGTACAGGTGACGTTTCAAGTCCGCGAGCTGTCGCGTCTGATGGGAGGAGTGAACGCGTCCGTTGGCGAGGAGGAGGGCAACGTAGTCCTCGGTAACAGACAACATTGTCATACCTACCTGCAGTCAATTATACACGACTGCGTCCAACGCAGTCCTCTTCAGGAGACGGGCCGGGTGAACTACGGGCTTGGTCGGCGGACATCGGACCACGAGAAGTCGTCTTTGTCATCATCATATTCTTAGGACATGAGCTTCCCCTTGGGTTTCGCCACATCGATCGACCGGTCCTGTGTGTCTCGCACCCAGCTGATTCCCGCGGCCTTAACCATGGGTCACCTATCTTCATTTCTGATTTGATCACGCAACGAAATTCTGAGTTCAGCCCATTTAATTGCCCTTTGGGTGACTTTAAGCCAAGTATTATTAAGCAAAATAAGTGACGGTGACCTGATTCTCTATCTAGGATTGGCTCCAGACGAAGCAACTCCACAACGTTCAAGAGTATAGACACGATTTTTTTTCTTTTTAGTGCGTTAATTTAAATGCTTGTTCTGCGCAGATTTCAAGCTCCCCAACTTATGGGGTCGCGGCGAGCAGGCACAGGCGGTCTACAGTCTGGGCTACAGGAACACTTGCAGTTTCAACATATCGGGCACCAAGCCACTGCTTCATCTGCCGTTTGAGCCCGTGTGAGTATCCATCGAAATGCTGGAAAAGCGAAAGTCGTAATGTTGAAGGAAGAAAATATTCCCTCAAAACGCCCGCCCGTCACCTTTTCCTTCTTAGCGTGCAACACTAAGGTTTGGTGAAATATATTCAGTGTCATTTTTAGTTTGTGCTGATTATGTAGTTTCTTAGATTATTTCAACGGGCCCTCGGAGAACCTCCCACCTGAGAATGCGCTGCCATGGCCGACCTGGAAAACTCTAAACAGACTCCGCACCCAGGTCGGTCGCACTAAAGATAACTCCTCAAGTGGAGGTTCTCGGATGGCTCCGATCTCCAGTGTTTGTGTGCCGTCGCTGTCGCTGTCGCTGCAGTCCATGGCCCAAATCTTGTCTTGCGCCGAATGCACTGTCACCTGTACTGTACATGTGAGGACTTAGGACTGCGTCAGCGACGGTGTTGCCTTTGCTGAGTAGTGGGCCAAACATAGAAATATAAAAAAACAGAAACATAAAATTAAATAAGTGTATTTGCCACCGACACGCTAAGATGTAGTTTATTTTTTAAAAACTATGCAATATGCATACTTTTTCTACGCTCCGGTAAATGCCAGCGCCAAAGACTGTGCTTACAAACACCACTGACAAACCCGGATCTACTTTGTGGGCGTCGGTTCTATGTAAAAGCATCCGTGGTATGGTCCCAGTCAGCGTAAATTGAAACAAGACATTATTCCTAGTTTATCACTGTCGTATCTGTTACTGCCATGTGGTCATCCTGACTTTTATATAGTCCCTATCTAATCAAACTATGCTGCGCGAACCTGTGCTTGGCTAAGCTTAGTTTCTCGTGCTTTTTGTCTACAGATAGGTAAATGATTTTTCAAAATGCGGCAGTACGTACTCTTTCTTCGTTTAAATTAAAGCACACGCATTCAAAGTGTAGCATGGCTATGCTGTTGCGGAATTAGTTCGAAAGAGTCACCGCGGCTCTGGAACGAAAAGGGCTTTAGAAGGAATGGACGGATGGGTTTTAGTCAGTAAGAGTTTGACACGCCCTTCCGCTCCACCCAGAGCGGAAGAAGTCATTTGATGATTTCCCATCGTTAAAAAAAAAGCATGGCTATGCTACATATACATATTACATAATATAGCTAGGCTCGTTCCTTGTAATAAATAAGTAAATTAGGCTTAATTTACTTATTTGCTAAAAGGAACGTAGCGTAGCTAAATATTGAGTGACCCTAATAGCAATTTTGTTGCATTAATTCTACTTCTAACTTAACAGTTGTTGGTGAACAATTGTTGGTGAACCAATAAAATAAATAAATAAATAACACGACAGATGTATTGCTGGGTAGTTTGTCGCGCTACTTCTTCCCAGCTAAAACACTAGGAAGTGGTGACGGGGGGCCCTTTTGAGGGACTGTCTTTATGTAAACGTTGACGTTCAAAAAGTGCTGGCTCTCAGGGTAATTTCAATAAATGACTTTTGATTTTGAGTGCGTGTTTGCAGGATATCGGCGTGTTTATACCAACAGAACCAGGAGTATCCGTGGTCGGGGTACAACCTACTGGACCGAGGATTGCACTTCAATCTGGACTTCAAGACGCCGGCGGTGAGTCCATACACATACCCATATTACTCCGGTACTGGGGAGTACATGAAGAGTAGGGCAGAGGTAAAGAAACAATATTGAAATTTTCAAAAAAAAAAATGTCTATAAAATCTTTAAAGACTTTTTTTAGGATTCCGTACCGAAAGGGTAAAACGGGACCCCATTACTAAGACTCCACTGTCCGTCTGTCTGTCACCAGACTGTATCTCATGAACCGTGATAGCTAGACAGTTGAAATTTTCACAGATGATGTATTTCTGTTGCCGCTATAACAACAAATAATAAAAATTAAATTAAATTAAAAATGAAGGGTCCCTTACATGAAACGTGTTTTTTTCGGTTTCTGGTAAGGAACCCTTCGTGTGAGAGTCCGACTCGTACTTGGCCGATTCTTTTTGTTCCTTGGGGAGTGTAGGCGAGCACTAAGAGAGGATTTCCCGAAATTCCTACAAGAACGGGCAAAAACGGGATATGCACGAAGTCGCGGGCATAGGCTAGTCTAGATAATAATATAAGTAAAGAACTATCCGAACTATTTTCAGTATGTTTTCGCACTAGTGATCCTAAGGGTTCTTTTTTTCAAACGGACGTCCGGAACCCTAATCAACTTATTAAAACAGCGTGGTCTTTGGATTTTACCCAGTGGATCCCCCTACTTTACGCGTTGCGCATATCGCTCGCCCTTCCCCTGTCGGAATCGTGCACGTCGTAGTCTGTAAGTGTGTACGTTGCGAATTTTTTTTGGAAGAGTCACCGCGATCCTGGAACGCGAAGGGCATTTGGAGGAACATGGGTCGGTTTTAGTCAGTAAGAGTCTGACACTCCGCTGCTGCCCAGAGCGGAAGAAGTCATTTGATGATATCCCATCCGAAATAAAAAGACTGCACATTCACCGTTTAAATTCTTGACATTGACTCTTGTGTACTGATTGCTGATTGCTGCCACGTGCCTAAGTAGTTCCTGCATGCTCCCTATTTAAATATTAAGTCATCGACATTTACTTAGGCCAAAATGAAAGAATATTAAATATCTCTGTCCAACCCTTTGAAGAACACTGGCATGATGTAGCAGTACATTCAAGACCGCACCTTACCGCAGCTTTATGTCGTAGCAGTAAGGGCGTAGTAGTGTCACCTCAGATGTGCAGTGTTGATATACGTTACAGATGCGGCACAACTTGCAATGGGAGGCTCTCTTCCGAGATCTGTCTGTCATCAACAAGACTAGCTTCGCGGTCAGGGAGAGCAGCGGTGAGTAACGTCACAACACTGTAAACTGTGTGACTTTTGAAGTAAAACTTCTTTACGCACGCTTGACTTGGGGAGTAAGCTGGTGAATGCGTGACGAGAGCGTTACGAAAAGTGTGATCGGGCGAGGCGAACAGAACGAAATGCGTTATGCTGTGTGTGTATGCGTGTGTATATCGAGCCTACTACAAGCAAATGAGCACACGAGCAAGTGAGTCCGCAGCAGGGTGCGAAACTCTCTCTCTCTCTGTCCTCGATCTATCGATCGATGATTATAAAATAACTTGAGAGATTGCAAACTCTCGATAAATTTCAACGTAATATTGAGAATACTTTTTTACGCATCAAAATTTGATAGTCTATAATATCTCGAAGTCATTCCGAGATTTTGTGGCCTGACATAAAATGGTGACCAATCAGAGCACAAGTCTACAATTAATCCGTTTTCGTGTGATAGTAAACCTGGAAACAAGGCTCTCATTGGTCTGTTTAGATATGAGCTCACACCAACAAAGACCAATGAGGGGCCAAGTTTCCAATTTAACTATTACAACCCCCATCGACCCCATCAACTATCGGTTCTGCGAGCAATGTGTCCCCTGCCCATTGCCATTTAGGTTTGGCGATTCTTTATACTTCAGCACAGCATAGCACAGTAATAATAATTATCCAAATACTCGCCTTAATGCTTTACACTAAGGTTTACAATTGAAGTTGTCTCTCCGGCACACAATCTCTATAGACACCAGAGACGCAAAGATCTTCCCCATGGAAGGTCCATGGTTCTTCATCAGCAAAGATAGGTATCGGTCATTCAAATGTAAACCTTAAAACTTCACCCTGAAGTCCAGAATTGAAAGCTCCGTCAGCAACGAGCTAAAGGGATCATTAATTTTAATATTAACCCTAAAACTTCACACTTAAGGTCCATAATTGAAGTAGTTGCCCCGACACACCAAGCATGAACAGCACAGACGTTCATTGAAATATTAACCTTTATACTTTACACTAAGGTCCACAATTGAAGTCGTCCCTCCGGCACACGATCTTCATGGACACAAGAGACGGGGAGGTCTTTCCCACGGAAGGTCTATGGCTATTCGTCAGTAACGAGCTGGCTGGCATCGGCGGCGGGGTCGCCAACTTCAAGTCTGAGACGCAGTTCCAAGCGAACCACACGATATCTGAGGAGTTTGGTGTGGTGAGTATGGTCTTTGCTTCGTGTGTGCGTACAGCTAAGGAGTGGGATTTCCTGTGGGTGTCCGTGTTTCCTAATAGCTAGGTATAATAAAAATAAATATTGTAAGCAGTCATTGTGCCCTAGTCGTGACGGCCAATGGCATAATTGCCAAGAGCCTCCACCAACATCTAAAGAGGCTCTCGTTGGGCAGCTGGATCAAGAGCTTGATCCAGAAAGCAGTACTCCTGGACACGGCGAGCATAGTTAGGAGGTTCCTCTCTCAGGGGCCCTGACCACCGGTAGCTTGGACCCTGTTCCCGATACTGGTGGGCTATAGGTATACTATTTTTTATATTTTTATATCTTAGTATTTTAATATACATACATATACATATAAATTACATTTTTAAAATGTAATTTATATGTATATTATATGAATAAAGGGAATAATATTGTAATAATTCATTTATCCCGGATTGATCCATAAACACACTTCAATCAAATTTAAAATACAATTAGGTAATGAAATAATATGCAGTAATTAAAATGTCAACAGATCATTATACAATATCGGTTACCCATCATAAGTTTGAAAAATATTTGACCAAATTTCATTTCACCTAAAACTTTTTAACTATTGATCATCATCATCATCATATCAGCCGAAAAAGTCCACTGCTGGACAAAGGCCTCCTCCAAGAGGGGGGTTTTCCATAATCGCCACGCTTGGCAGGCGGGTTGGCGATCGCAGTGCAGCTGCTGCAATGTACAGAGAATGATGCTGCCCATTCTCTGGTGAGTCCCTAAGTCGTCACTTACGACAGCCACGGGAAGTGATGGGATGGTGCTACTCTTTTACGTCCGACATCGTACAGAACTATTATCGTTTCGTTTTTTTTTTACTTCATCGAAGTCACTTCTGCATCTGTATCAGTTGACCTATTATCAATTCGTTTTTCTCCAAAACCTTTTACCCAAGTTACACTTAGCCGAAATAACATTTGTTCGAAGTAGGTCAAGTAGGTAGTATGCTTCGAACATTAACCACTGGTTTAATTACCATATTTTCATTTGCAAACAAGGATGCTTGTTTCAAGCATGCAACATGCAAGCGGGCATGTAACATGCAGTAAGAATTGTTTCTGTCACGGCTCCGGCGCTGCGGGGTTTGGGCGGCCCTACGCGAGCTTTTCGTCGCAGATGGTTTAAACGCTCACCACCGCAGCTTCGGCTTGCACGTGCTCTTCAGCTCGCGGGCAGACAAGACTGCGTGAAGTCCGTGAAATTTTGTAGCACAACATATTGACTATTTATGGCAGTATTTTAATTTAATATTGGAAATGCTGCCAAGTAGGTAACCGGCTATATATCTGTGACCAAATAATATTCCGTAAAATGTTGTTTCGGTGTGGTGAAAGTACTTATGGCAAATTAATGATTTATTTGCCGTTCGGTTTTTCCTTTTGAATACGGAACCCTTAAAATACTTTGTAAGAAGAAAAGAGAAGACTGATTTGAAGTCCGGTGATCACAACCTACCTCGTTCCTCCTACGCAGGTCTTACAAGCGGCGGGCGCATTCGGCATCCTACACGACGTGTACGGCACGATGATGTCCGATAATTTCTTCCTCGGCGGCCCCACCTCCTTGCGAGGGTTCCAACAGAGGGGAGTGGGTCCTCACGTGGATGGACAGGCCATTGGGGGACGGGTGAGTCCTTACAGCATGACATTATGCCTGTACTTCCCAAAAGAGGTGTACTACTCCGAGCCAGGTGCCAAGTTAACTCGCACGGGGCGAGTTAACTTGGCACCTGGCTCGGAATTCGATATTCCTCCCACGTATACGTATATCCCTTTTTATTTCGTTCCCGTAGGAATTTCCCGTTCCCGTATGTTAGTTATGTTTAAGTCACAAGTGATAGGGGGGCGTTTGGCTTGCATATGCAGACTTCCAATCCATCCAAGCTGCTGCGGGGAGTTCCTGATGAAAATAATGCTTGACTCGAGAATAAAAAGTAACGAGGCAGATCGTCGAGTTGACTTAAGTTTTCTATTTAGTATTCTGCTCCAGTGACTAGTCTTCAAAAGGTAGGAACTATGTCCTCCATATTACTATTCCGCCAAGAATTTGAAAACCGAGGAAGGTAGTATAATCAAGTATTAAGACTGCACACACACATGCTAGGCATTCTCTACCAGTCAACTTTTGGGTTTAAGGTAAAATTGTGATTGGTGTACAGACGCCAGCACATCAAGCTACACACAATCTGTAATTTTTTTTTGTTTCAACTTTATTGCGAAAGCATTAGGTTCAAGGTTGATTGGGAAAATTTGACAGTGGTGGCTGTGAGTCGCTCTCGGACACACAGGGTTCCGTTGTTGTTTTAGCGGCAATAGGCATACACACTGTGAGATTTTCATCTCAGGAGTCGGCGCTGACAGACGACGGACGAGCGGACGGACGGACAGCGGAGGCATAGTAATTGCACACACACTAATTGCTTATTCGATGTAACTCTACAGATATACTGGTCCAGCGCCGTGCACCTGTACTCACCACTGCCCCTGGCGTGCGCGCAGCGGGGCGTGTTCAAGCTCATCAAGTCACACTTGTTCCTCAACGCCGGCTGCCTCGCCTTCCCAGGTCAGACACGTCTTGCAGCTAGGTACTTTTCTCTGTCGTTAACGTATTGTCTTGGCTTGTCATTCGCACGATCCACTTGGGCTTTATAGGGAACGTGCTCTCACCTCTCAACAGATCGTTCTAACTTCAGACTGTCGAGTCTGGCTTGAGGTCAACTATATCACAACTCAAACACACTCACCTCTCGACAGATCGCTCTAACTTCAAATTATCGAGTCTGGCCTCCCTCACCGCGGCCCGGGTAGCATGCGGCGCGGGAGTATGCGTGCAGATTGGAAGTACGACGCGGCTTGAGTTCAACTACGTGGTGCCGTTGAGGTCGCATGCCAGAGATATACCTATCAGCGGCCTGCAGTTTGGCGTTGGAGCTCATTTCTTATAGGTACCTAATCTTTACTTTATATTTTTATCTGTTGTGTCCCACTGCAGGGCCTCCCTTTCTTCCTTCCATTTCTCCCGGCTTTGTGGTTCGCAAGTGTGGACCAATCTTACCGGTAGGCGCCAAGCTCGTCCCGCTATCTTCGCCTGGGTCTCCCGCGATGTGGTCGGGCATTTTCTGGGACCCCCATTGTAGTTGCGTTAGTTCATGAACCGTTCGACACAGTGCAGACGTGTCCGGGTCAGTCTCACTCCATTATGGCGGTTTCTTGAGTGGATCTTTACTTATAAAATATTTGTCCTGGCTGATTAACGCACAGCCAAAACTACTAACGACGAGTTTTTTATCCGTTGTTCAACTTATCACATTCTTTAAATGTTATTTTAGAGGAACTGCGTGGCGGGCTTGTCACAAAATCATGTAATAATAATAATAATAATACTACAGGTATGCGCCCGACCCAGTTCTCGATAATGGCAATATCACATTGTACTGGGATCGGTCCATCATCACTGACAGGACTATTGTTGCCAATAAGTCTGATATAGTGGTGGTGGACCGAATCGAGAGGCGTGCAATGATTGTAGACATAACCGTTCCGCATGACGAGAATCTCGTGAAAGCCGAGAAAGATAAACAAATCAAATATATTGACTTGGCTCGCGAGGTTGTCGACATGTGGGATGTGGACTCAGCAATCATTGTACCGATAGTTGTGTCAGCCAATGGCTTAATAGCCACGAGCCTCGACCAGCACCTCAGGAGGCTCTCGTTAGGCAGCTGGATCAAGGGCCTGATTCAGAAAGCGGTACTTCTGGACACGGCTCGTATTGTTAGGAGGTTCCTCTCTCTTGAGCCCTGACCGCCGGTAGCTTGGACCCTGTTCCCGATACCGGTGGGCTACTATTTTTATATTTTTAAATGTTTTTT
>NDFZ01004728.1:78108-89276 GCA_002192655.3 Mamestra configurata | reverse complement strand
CAAATCAAATATATTGACTTGGCTCGCGAGGTTGTCGACATGTGGGATGTGGACTCAGCAATCATTGTACCGATAGTTGTGTCAGCCAATGGCTTAATAGCCACGAGCCTCGACCAGCACCTCAGGAGGCTCTCGTTAGGCAGCTGGATCAAGGGCCTGATTCAGAAAGCGGTACTTCTGGACACGGCTCGTATTGTTAGGAGGTTCCTCTCTCTTGAGCCCTGACCGCCGGTAGCTTGGACCCTGTTCCCGATACCGGTGGGCTACTATTTTTATATTTTTAAATGTTTTTTATTTTTGTATTTTTAAGAAATATTTAAAAATGTATGAAATAAGAAAAAAAAATTAATAAACGAAATAATAATAATTTATTTGCAATAAAAAGGTGTACATTTAAACAACATGTGGTTACAAACAAACAGATGGAGACGTTATACACTAATATGTTTGGAGACTCTAGCACCCTTGCTAAGTTGACAAGACAACTTGTATTAAAGGTGCTAGGCCCAACCCTTTCATGGGTGCCTAGAAAAGAAAGTTTGTCTAATTTACGAGAGCTGATTTACATTTTTGCTGCAGGTAGATGGAAAGACAAATAAATCATTTAGCAAAAGCTTTGATTTTCAGTAGGTTTATTTTAACGAATTTTTATACTCATTCCAGTTCCATGTTGATGCATCATTGAGCTATTGCGTGTTCCTCGAAGTAACGATAGGACCCCAATGTGTGTACCTGTACCTAAATGCTCTCACTCAATCACCTATTGCTAGATGGAGCCTAATGCTCGTCGCTAATTGGCTGACGGCTGACTCATTGCAAGTGACAGCTGACAGGTGCCACAGACAATGTGCTCGTTTTTTAAGACATAATTATCTGTGTTTGTATTTTGTAATATTTATTTAAATCATGATTTAAAATGGTATAGCTACTGTTTTGTGTTTTATTTAACCTTTTGAACGCCAGAGCATAAACGCGCCGGCGTGCCTCCGACGCTAAACCACTAATTCGCCGTACTTTTTGTCACATATTTGTGACGTGGCGTTCAAAAGGTTATTGGGTAGTGATAAAGTAGTTTTCAATGTCAAAACCGGGTACTCAGCTGCATCCGATTCGACTAGTTGGTTGCATTATTTGAGAAAAGGCCAGACAGTCATATAAATAAAACTACAAATAAAATAAAATAACAGTTTATTAAATAACAACTCTATTCTAATATTTACAAAAAATCTATTTTAAGATACATTTTCGAGCTTTTTTTAATAATAATACAATCGGTCGCTTTTTGAACTTGATTTCAGAATCGTATTTTTTCAGATAATATTATTGGCCAATTAAGCTTTTGGCATAAGAAACTATTGCCGCTTTACTCTTTTTTTAAGTTGCGGTCTATACCTATTAAATTGCCAATTATGTACGAAAAATGTCTTGAGATATGGGTGACGGTGGAGCTCGCTTGATTCTCTTGACTATAATATTAGTAGGAAGTTGGATGACGAGTTCAAGTCGAGTTGCTCAACCACTGAGTGGTTTGTTGAAGATGTCCTGATAGTGCATCTTGGTGTGCAGCATGTCATCTTCATTGATGTACGGAATGAAGGACGGCGGGATCAGCGCGCCTGCCACCGACCTGCGGAGATAGACACATGATCTTTAATACGCAAGGTGGAGCTTCCAGGGTTGCGGAATTGTTCGAAAGAGTTACCGCTGCCCAGGGGGGCTACTCTCTAAGCCCGAAGTCCGTAGTTTCGGGCTTAGTTGCGGGGGTATCACCTAACCACTAAGAATTAATGACAACACGATTTGACAGTTGTCATTAATTCTTAATTCGGGTTCGGAACTAATCGTAAGTCTGTAGGTGATACGGAGTGGAATACACCCGCAACTAATCCCGAAACTACGGACTTCGGGATTAGAGAGTAGCCCCCTGAAACGCAAAGGACAAACACGGGTGGGTTTTAGTCAGTAAGAGTCTGAATCTCCCTCCCACTCTGGGCGGAGCGGTAGAGAGAGTCAATCAGAGAAGAATCAAAGAGGAGGCATTTGATGACTTCCCATGCAAAAAATGGTGGAGCTTGGAGCTCGTGGATAAACAGCCTCAGGTTTCGATCTTGAAGGTTTAAATACGCGTGCCGATGTAGGGTCCATCCATTATGTACCGAAACTCCTCAGTGACTCAAAAAGGCACGGTCAAGGATTAGTAACACATTAACAATCGATACGGGTGGCGGTAGCCCGATACTAGAGAACCTGCCACCAGTATTGCTGGGTATCGTGTTATTTTTGCTGGGAGGGCCCTCTTCAAAGTGGTTGAGCCGAATGGTGCTAGCGTCATATTGCTGAGCGAGCGCCGTCAGCTAGGACTGGTCATCTCTCAGCTGCCACGGTTTATTTTAATTATTTGTTCCTTGAATTGTTGCTTTTTTTTTACTTCGGACGCTTGATCGTGCAAGTCTTTCTACATCGTTCTCACATATATGTATATGTTTGTATAATTTTCACACGAATGATGTAACCATATCATTGTAAAAAGCATTGATTTAAAAGAGTGTCCGTGGAGTTTCTTGCACGTTCTTCTCCATAGAGATCTACGCTTTGGAACGTGCAAATGGCTTCATCTCTTTGGACAGACCGACCTTGACCTTTGAGTTTGAGTTAGAGAGAAGCGGACGCTCCATGAAATATACTGGTACTCAGCTGGATCCGGTCAACATGGAAGCCGACCACCACATAGTTGTAAGAAGACTACGCAGGCGTATTGAGCTTTATTATAAACACTCGATAATTTTATTTGCATTAGTATCACTGACCTGCCCTCAGAGTTGAGAAAGTTGAAGGTGGAGCAGGCGTGCTCTGTGGGCAGCACCTAAGAAAGAAAGAAAGATGATTTATTTGGACCTCGCAGATAACAAACAAGAAAGTAAAATGAGTTAATAATGTCACGCGCCACAATGAAAGCCGGGTGCGTGTCGACCCCAGTCATTACTAGCGTATAGTAGAACATTCTAGAAAGTTCGACAACGCTACGAATCAGCCGGTCGATTCTGTAAATATAATAATAATTTATTCAAAATAAAAACGTCTACAAAAATGTACATTTAGTCAGCAGTAATAATATTTTCCTTACAATAATAGTGCCTAAAAATAAACTAAACTAAGATATTTTTATTAAACATGCAATTAACGGTGGTTCGGAATTGCATTGTTAAACAGCGATCTGCCCGATCTAGGTTACTTTAAACCTGTGTTTCAGGCCATCACTCTACGATCCAATTACATTGGGACAATACAATTTAAAGTTAAACTATGAATACATAAATAAAAAATAAATTAAGCAACTACGAGAAAAAGCTTAATGGTACATTAATAGCTAAAACTAAGCCTATGTAATTATACAAAAGTAAACACTTACGAGGGGATTAAATATCATCATGCCAATATTTCTAGAAGTTGTTCTGTGTCCATGTAATTGAGTAACATTAAATATTCCGACAACATCTTGCTACATTTTGTAAACCTTACACTATAAAAGTTTAGTACCTTGTTGAGCCTATTATATAGAAAAGGTCCCAAGAACACATAAAAACGATTTGCAAACGCATGTCTAGTTTGAGGCTTTATGCAAACNAGTTACAAGTAGGAAGGTCTTTCTTACCCGATTTATGGCTTAATTTGATGCACTCAAGGAAGGACTCACGAGTTATATTCGGCAACTTGTCTGACAGGTTCTGCTCGTAAATACAGTCAAATACTTCCTGTTCAGTAAGGGCTACAGGGACACCAATGATAGCTACCCTAGGGCGGCGTTTAGAAGGTTCTTCTATTGTAAGGCCCGATGATACCAGTTTTTCCGAATTCTTGAGTTTATCAATATCGCCTTTATTTTCGGTGCTAATCAGAACGCCCCCATTTTTTACTTTTTTCAGGCCACGGACATGAAGCTTAAGTTGTTCCGGGGAGATGATCTTTTGGACAAGTGACTTGGTATCGTCACTTGTTTGGGTCTTATCGTTGGGATAGATGGCGACTGATCTCAAATTTGCAGGACGGACGAAGTTATCGGTACCTTTCTTCACCATGCTAGCATAAGAAGTATTTCCCGATTGATTAAACTTAGTCTCTACGACCTCTCTGAACTGCTGGAGAGAGTTCACAACGTTCTGCTGAACCTGAAGGTGCTGGATTGTAGTATGGGCCTGGATCGTTTTTGACTTCAACGATTGGTATAAGACGGCCATCTGATTAGTCCCACTTGAGACCTTCCGGCAAAGAGTGGAGACACGAAGCTTCTGGTCCGAGTTCATTTTCCCATCACCGACAATAGTGCAAACTTCGTTCAGAATGGCATCTATAGATCCAATCCACTTCTGGATCTCCGGCGTACTGATAACTTCAATCGGCAATTCATTCTCCGCGAGGGCTGGTGGGTTTGGGTCGCTCGGGGTTAATGGTTCGGCAGGCGTCGGTGGAGGACTTCGCCGTAGTAGTTGGCTACGACCAAACGGGCTCGATCCTGGGTTGGACATTCTACCAGAAACACTTATTGTTTGTAAAATTATTTAGTTCATCTTACTAATACAAGAAACGGTAAAAACTTACAAGACACACGCGACCCACTTTAATTTTATGCTGACGGAGCAATATTTATATTTATTTGTCGTAATTGCTTATTTCATTATAATCAAATACAGAACACACGTCCGCTTAGTCTCGCGTCTCGTAAAATGATTGAATATGTCGAAGTGAAGGCTTATGTAAAGTGATCACGAGGTGAGCTGTCAATCCATATAATCAAGATGTCACGTGATCACGAAGTGAGCTGTCATTCCATCTTAATTATATGGATTGACAGCTCACCTCTCGTGATCATTTCACCCAAGCTTTCATTTCCGACATGTTTATAAAATCGACCGGCTGAATGTGTTAGAATATTCTAGACTTGAGTTTGTCTGTTTATGCTGGCATAATGGAGTGTGCTAGCTTACAAGTAGCGAATTATTAAGTTTTATGTTTTTACGTGTTACCTTTGTTGTATTGTTTTCTTTGTAAGAATACTGACTACTTACATATCTTTGTATAAGTGATAGTTCTTATAACTCAACAGACAGATGTGTTGCTGGGGAGTTTGTTGCGCCACTTCGTCTTCCCAGCTAAAATACTAGGAAGTGGTGACGGGCGGGCGTTTTGGGGGACTGTCTTTATGTAGAACTTTGGCGTTCAAAAAATGCTGGCACTCAGCCTAATTTAAATAAATGACTTTTGATTTTCTAGTATTCTCGACACCAAGGCCGGCCGCAAACGTACGGTTTCCTTGACAAGCCGTGTATCTCGGGTCAGAAGAACGGAAAATAGAACGTGTACGCTAATCTCACGGAATACCAAATCTGAATTCGCTATCGGAGAACCTATTTAGGAAACCGAACGTATGCGGCCAGTCTTTAGACCCGGAATGTTCATGAACATTCTAGACCTCGTAAACTCGGGAGCTCATAACGATAACTTACCTCTGCGTTGATTCCGTTGGCCCGCGCCGCCTTGAACACGCGCTCCCACATACTGCGGTCGCTCGAGTCCAGGCCTATCACCTAGGGACATACGACGAACATTGGTGAGGAAACGTATAGATTAATTTGTCTCAAATCCTCTTTTTGAATTTTACTAGTGATGGATGAGGCATAAGAAAACCAGTGTTATAAAGTTTAAGCGACCGATTACGTTACAACATAGCCCGAAGGATCGCCAAACTGAAGTGGCAGTGGGCAGGGCACATTGCTCCGGATCCACATTGCAACAGATGGCCGAAAAGTTGAATGTGACCACGTACCGGAAGACGTAGCGTTGGCGTGGCCTCCCACAAGGTGAACCGATGACCTGGTGAGGGTCGCGGGTAGCCGATGGATGCGAGACGCACAGGAGCGGTTGTTGTGCGACACTTGGGGGAGGCCTATGTCCAGTAGTTGACGTCTTTCGGCTGATATGATTATGATGAACGATTACGTTTAGAAGAACCGCGATTTCTCTTTGGTTCATGATCCATTACGCGTCTCCTACACACGTTATTGTGTATGAGCATACAAATGTGATGTGTCTATGGAAGAAGGTCGTAAGTACGTCTGGTTGGGTAAAATTGTGGCTGAGCTTTTGACTGAAACTCAGGGGCGTAGCTACCGCCGTATCAGCCGTATCAAAGATACGGGGCCCCCTGGTTCCAAGGGCCCCGACGTTTGGACGTGAAGCTATAAATTTAGTCGCGCCATCTCCTTCGTGGTCTTCCAAGACAATTCTGAGTTAGTAGGGCCTATTTTATTTTAAAATCAATACCCCTAAAAACGGGGCCCCCAAAAATGTTTGATACAGGGCCTCTCCGAGACTAGCTACGCCACTGCTGAAACTGTACACCATGCAGCCAAACTTTTAATCAAATTGATCCATTTAATTTGAGACTTTAAATTCTCGGTAAAATTCCGTCGAATACAGGGGGGCTACTCTCTAAACCCGAAGTCCGTAGTTTCGGGGTTAGTTGCTGGCGTATTAAGTACATCAAGCTACAACAATCTGTCAAATTTCTTTATTAGATTTTCAACTTTATCGCTAACGCTTTAGGTTCAAGGTTGATTGGGAAAATTTGATATTTTCGGATAGCTTTATGTGCTGGCGTATGTACTTTGCAGCATTCAGGAATGATCGTCGGTTGGTGCTACATAACATTGAAAGTCTGACGGGGCGTCTGTGAGTTAGTTGCGGCCCCTCGTACGCCTTGCAGGGTCCCGAGAAAAGTCCAAGACGTATGCCATAAATTATATTTTTTAGTAAATGATTTCAATTGGTTTTGGTCATTTTAAACTAGATGAGACCGAAAGTCCCGTTAACCTCCATTGAAAAGGGAGAATCCTCCTACCAGATGGTTGGAGTTATGCGGTACAGAGAGTAAAGTCCCGCATACCTCCACCGAAAATGGGAGGATCCTCCTACCAGACCGTTGTTGTGTCTGGTGGGCAACTGTTAGTTCAACAACCCGATAGTTGATATTCGGACTTTTGTATATGTTCAAATCGCACGGAGAACTTTGCTTGCGCGATGCAGGATTTCGTCGATATTTCGTCGCTGACAGGATAGATGGCGTTGCGGTTCTTTTTGTTGCCGTATAAATTTCGCTTCTTAATTTTTTACGTGGCGGCATTGATGAACACCGAAACAAACTCCGAAGTCAAGGTCTCGTAAAGTCCATTATACATTGTACTGCAGTCCTACTATGACGTGCTAATGCCATCCAATTCCGATGATGTAAGCGGGATAGTGCTATTCGCTATGTATAGCTCCGTCTCCCTCTTACAGCGGAATCATGATCGTTTTAAGACTTCATAGTAGACCCTGGTCAAATGCAACAAATATCTACTCACCAGCAGATCTATCTTAGGCTCGAGCAGTTTGAAGAGCCGCAGCGACTCTTCGGTGATCTCCTCCGCCGTGGGGACTTGCCACGACATCACCGTTCTGACAACAACAACAGAAACAACTGTTACGCGTCAGAATTAATAGCGGGTACATAACGACATTAGTTACTACTAGCGCCATCTAGTATCGAGTAGCAGAAGTAGTAGAGTCAAGTACCTTGCAAGTATTTTCTATGCTAAAACATTCTGAGTTCTCGACATCTGGTCAGTCGGGACCGGTATTTAGGGGAACTTTCCAGATTTTTCGACAATAGAAGTTTCTAGAATTAACTGACCTATATAAGGAGCGCGTAGTCCGCGACCGAATCAGTATTGGATTTGCGATACAAGCGAATACTTCGGAAGCGATCTTCAAGTGCGATTAAAGTGATCGGTGGCGAAGTTGTGTTCTATGTATAATTAGTGAGTTTAAAGTTGTAATTAGTATTGTTAACTTAAAGTGTTATTTTGGTTATTTAATCCGCTGTTTTTATTGTCACGAACCCCAAGCTCGTAACAACAATACCTATGTTATGATGCAGTAGGGGCTTTATGTCGACGGTTAATGGGGCCACCTTTTATTTTTAATTTTATTTCATATTTATTGTTGTTTAGCGGCAACAGAAATACATCATTGGTGAAAATTCCAACTTTCTAGCTATCATGGTACATGAGAGCCTGGTGACAGACAGACAGACAGTGGAGTCTTAGTAATAGGGTCCCATTTTTACCCTTAGGGTACGGAACCCTAAAAACATTATCAAAACAGCGTTTTACTAACGGCCGGTCTCAGTAGCAAAGGCAAACATGACGTTTCAGCTACTGTTGGTAGCTAATTTGATAGTTGGTTAAAGGTAGATACGTTATTGAAACCGACCGTTAATGCATACGAAATTATCCTTCCGATGCTTGTACGAATAAATTAATTAATAACTTTTTTTGTCTGTTTTTCTGCCTAATCTCCGAAACGGCTAGACCGATTTTGACACAACTTTCAGCTGATGATATAGGAAGGAATTAAGGCTACTTTTATTATTTTTTAATGATTTGGGTTCCGTGCAGAAATAAAAAACCCATGAAAAACTTTTCACGCGGGCGAAGCCACGGGCTGCAGCTAGTATCACATAAATGTGAACACTTACTTGGGGAATATAGCCATTGGTCCAAGCACTGTGAGTCCGTTGTTCAACTTGAAGCCGTACTGAAACGATAAATGATATTTATTTTGTAAGTAGGTTAAACATAACACTTTTACACGTCAATCTTTTTGGGTATTTTTAAACTAGATGAGGCCGGTGTTTCCTAGCTGACTACCCTGAGAAGAAACACCGAAACAAACTCAGAGGTCAAAGTCTCTTTTAGCGACCATCTCTGCACTAGAAGAAAACATCGTTCGCGAAGTTAATGGCATCCCGACATCACTTCTCCAGCGAGTGGCACGAAACACGGAAGCCGGATTCCAAGAGTGTGTTCGACGTGATTGTCGAAAATTTTCCCAAGGGAACATATTCCCGGGATAAAAAGTATCCTATGTGTTCTTCCACACTATAATCTACCACTGTATCGTAAGCCTTTGTCATATCTAACAATAAACCCACAGCGTACTTTTTCTTATTTACTATATTAATAGCTTCCTGGATAAATTTGTATACTGCTAGAACAGTATATATTATATTTTTATTGTTTTTTTACAATAAACAATATGATTATGATTATTATGATTTCTCTATTAGAACTGCGACAATAGAAAAACATTAAATAAACTGTGCGAACAAAGCAAACAACAAATAAAAGTAACACAACGTGATACATTTTTGAAGTTATAGTATAGTTATTATTATTATTTGTACTTATAATTATTATAATTCTTTAATGATATAAAAAAAATATTTATTTCTTGTTTTTCAGGTATAGAATAGTTTGCGGTATCTTAGGAAGTCCTTTATTTCTAACACGCTGCACAATCATTCGGCAAGCTGATTTATTCGGCAATTGAGGCGCACTTATGGTAGCTACGTCTTTTAAACAACGATTTACAATTTGTGACGGACTGTCCATAGATTCCTTGGCACTAGTTCTCAATTTGTTTTTAAAATTCATATCAATATTTTTTCAGGCTCTGGTAAATGTGCATGATCACAATTTTGACTAACAAATGTATGTACTTACATAACAATCAAATAAAGTTATTACACTTACACCACAACCACTTGTTTGTTTTTTTGTACACCGCCAATAATACTTGTTATCATATTTTTATTTAAGTGATAAGAATATCCATTCACTACTAGCACATGTCCTCCGCGTTTAGATTTAACTAAATTGCACTTATTCATTTTTAATTAAACAAAACACGAGCGAGAAACATTTCATGTAACGAGGTCTGTCGTCACAAATTTCGCAACTACCCACAAAAAATAAATAAATACTACCATAGATATTTGTTGTTTTGTTACATGTAACTATTGCAAGTTTATTCAACACTCGTTTAATCTCAGTACCATTGTTAATGAGTGCATTATGCGTCATTTAGGGACTTATCTTTAATACGGAAGCTCCCGGTATTTATTTATTCATCTATGCTGATAAAATTAAACATGGGACTCGAGTATTGTTTAGCTGCATTGCACATTATTATAAAATATAATAGCTAGCGTAAACTGAATGCTATCGGCGAAAGATTCGTTCGTTTAACCAATCGTCGTTGAAGAGTGTTTTCGGTGAACCGTTACATCGGCGAAGGATTCATTCGGACTACCAACCGTCGATGAATAATATTATCGGCGAAACGTTTCATCGGCCAATTATTTTTTCGTTCAACTAACCGTCGGAGTAGAGTGTTATCGGAAAACCGTCCTTTCGGTGAGCGGTATTTCGGAATACCATACGTAGCTCGAAACTCTGAGCCCTTTCCATTGCCCTTTGGGTGACTTCAAGCCTTCTGATAAGGCCCATTGTGAGCGAAATAATAATTATCCCTTTATGGTAACTATTTTGCCATTTTCGTACTACATAAGTTATTTATTAACGCCCGAAGTTGCGTTAAAATGTGAAATTTTCGACGCTCATAACTCATTTTATTTAACCGATTTCAAAAAAAGAAGGAGGTTCTCAATTCGGTTGTTTGTTTTTGTATGTTTGTTACCTCATAAAACTCCGTCATTTAAGAACCGATTTGAAAAAAACATTTTTTTTTTGTGAAAGAATATACTTTCCGAGTCAGTCTTTTCATCATAATCGGTTTAGTCGTTTGGTTTTTAAATCAAAACAGCTGGAAAAAATATGTCATCCAAGTAAACGAAATTGCGTATTTTGTTTTTTTAAATATTTTCTAGTGGTGCTGGTAGGTGTGGGGTAGGTACCACTAAAACGTGAAAAATAAAAAACTTTTTCCAAAACCGACCGAACCAACCGACCAACCGACTTCCAAAAAAAAAACCCTACAAAGTACAAAATTCGGGGCTGGTGGTTTAAAAAAAAAAAAGAAAACGTTTTTTTACTGTCTTGATTATACATTTAATAACGACACAAATAAACAATAAGTACTACTTCTACTACATAATGACGAGATAAATATTTTTTTATAACGTACTCAGAAAATCAGTAGTTATACCTTATTTACGTTATATAGTCGAAACATTCTCGCAAATGTTTGACTATTCAAAAATACTATCCAAAAAATCTATCAACATTTTATATAAAATCTGTTTAGACGTCGATTTTTTTTTTTTTTTTTTT
>NDFZ01004728.1:19458-76636 GCA_002192655.3 Mamestra configurata | reverse complement strand
GCTAGAGGCGAGAGCACACCGCCCTGGGGCACTCCGGCGCGAACGGGATGGGGGGCTGAAAGCGCACCCTCGATACGGTACCGAAAGGTGCGGTTCGACAAATAGTCTCGTAAGATGAGCACGAGACGATCTGGCACACCGAGTCGATATAACTTGTATATCAGACCGTTGTGCCAGACCTTGTCGAAAGCTTTCGCCACGTCGAAGAACAGGGCTCCCGTCACTTGGCCGCGCTGAAAGCGGTCGCTGATATGCTCAACGATGCGGAAGACCTGTTGGGTGCAGGAATGGTTGGCTCTAAAGCCGAACTGCTCGGGGGGAATCAGGCTCTTGGCCTCGACAAAGTCCTTGAGTCGCTTATAAATAAGTCTCTCGTAGACCTTGCCCAGGCCGCTGAGCAAACTGATGGGACGATAGCTGGTCGGGGAGGACTTGGGCTTCCCTGGTTTAGGGATACCGATAACGGTAGCCCCTTTCCACGATTGTGGAAACATGTTGTTGGACAGAGCGCCATTGAAGATGGCGGTCATCAACATCATCAGGGAGGCGGGAAAGAGGCGGATCACCCTGTTGGTGATGCCATCGGACCCAGGGGCTTTCCTGGGTTTAGACGTCGAGTATCATAGAACTGACATATACCAGCCGCGGTAACGAAACCATACCGACTTCTAATTTTTCCAGTTACGCCATCTATCGAGCCGGGAGGCAAACTCTTGAAACGTGAATTTTAAGGCACTTACTGAAGGTTCTTTAAAAGAATGCTCTTTTTATGTACCTACACCATATAATGGGCCAATGGGATATCGCTAGAAGCGATATTTTCAAGACAACCTTTGGATGGATTATCATTAGGTATAATACTGAATAACATTAAAATTCAATTCGCAATATCATCTAAAACTAACATAAAACAAACAAAAAAGCATGTATTTATATCTGACTTTTTTTTACAATGATTTTACATTTTTTTAGACAACTTTATTATCATACTTAAAGTTAGTTAAACTCCGTAGAACTTTTTTGGCGTGATATCCTGTCTTGTAGGCATAATATACCTAATCATGTAAGTTGTTTAAAATAGGTTTATTTTTATACAACGTGTAACAGAATAAACGCAACACCTGAAAAGGGGTCATTATACTTATCAATATGAACAACTTTTACTAAGGGACCAACGCCGAAATCAGATACATTTTGTCGTATGGAGCAATCGATTTTCTTTTATAGGAAAATTGAAATAAAACGTTATGTTATGCACTAGTAAATTTGTGCATACAGTTTTATTACAATGTTCCGTAAATAAAGCCGCCTCTGTACAATGTTCATACAAGTGGCGTTGTCAAGTTGTATGCGATTAAAGTCAGAGAATACATTATTAAAGTTTATAAAGTCGAATCATTAATGAAAATGATTGACTTGTCCAAAAATACTCGCTAACATGAGTACTAATATAGGGAGACACGCAACGACGTTTTTAAAATTGTGCGTGACGATGGATGACTACAGCTCTGTCCTATACCAGCCGCGGCAACGAAACCTTTGCGACTTCTAATTTGGTCCGTAACGCCATCTATCGAGGGGAGAGACTAAACTACTAGAGTTTTGACAGATCAACAAACATGGCGTCTTATAAAAGGCGGGACGGAGAATTTGGCGGGATGTTACTGTCAAAAATGAGATATGAGATCCATAGACCTCAAAACAGATAATAGAGGAACAAACAAAACCTCTTTACTCTTTATCGGTCTGTGCCATAGACAATACTATATAAATATAATTATATGGTAAGTATTACCTGCTGTGTTGTTTGACATATTTTAGCAAGGTAAGTAATTATTGAATTTAAAGAGAAAACCAAGCATGGCGATTATGGCAAAATGCTTTTTGGGTCGGTCTCGGCGACTCCGTCCATCCCCTGGGACAATGCCTCAAGATTTTTGCCCAGCGGTCATGCATGATACTACCATGACCCGCCCAATCCCATTTGAGCCTGGCAGCCTTTTTGCCCATGTTTTGGAGCGCACATAGTGTTCCTTACTCCGTCTATTCTTTTCAAACCTAGAATACTGCGCTCCATTGCTCCTTGGCGTAAGTCAAGGCGGAACTTTTGCGACTTGATGAGTGACCAGGCACCGTAGGTTAGGATAATATTTATGAAACGAAACATCTTTAATGTATAGAACAAAGCTGTTGTCTATGTCTCTGCTCCCTTCTTATATGTAACAGATTTTTATACAGTTCTCATTGATAGAAAGAAAGGAAGGTTTGTGTATAATATATAATTTGCACCCGTACAAAGCCAGGATGAGTTGCTATTGGACTATCTATCTATTGGGGTATGGTTTCCCCACTTAGCCCTAATGTTGGACCATTGTATATGACATAGATAGATATATAGACTATAGTATTATCTTTACTACTTACGGTAGCATATGTGTCGATCATAAGCCCAGCGTCAACTTCTTGGTTGATCACCTTCACTGTGGTCTTGCCCTCTCCTTCATAAGCTGCCTTTCCTCGCACCGCACTGGAGTATAAGCAAAAATGTTGCATATTTAACCTCTGCATTTGGATTTTAGATACTTAATCAGTGACATCTAAAAATATACTACAGGTACTAAATAATTATTATACTTTCATGCACATAATACATTACCTTCATAACATTTTTTACCTAAACATGTAAAACTGCACATTTATTTAATTAATTAAATTATTTATACTTGATTTATTAAAGTTCCATTAGGTACGAGACTGTTTTCTCTGTTGCTTAACACTCAAGGTTCAATGGAAGACCAGGGCTAGGCAGCATCTGCCTGATAACGCACATATTATGTCGGTTTGGTTTTCATTTTCATGGTCTCTTTTTCATTTGTATACCTGATGTGTATGGCTCAATTAATGTTTTGTCTTTCTTTCTAATCTCAATGGCTGAACGAGTTTGGTTTAAATTTGGAACACAGGTAAGCGATAGCTTGGAATAGGCAATAGCCTACTTTTAACCTCGGCAGTATATTTGGGGTATATTTTTTTACCTCTCACGCGGGCGAAGCCCACAGGGCCTATGATTCCGTTAATTTCGAATGACCTTTTACAAATTTATTCTGGTTGAATTTATTAGTTAAATGAAGCCATATTTGTACTGTTACAATATTAGATGTACAATTATGGTTAAGAGTACGAACTAAAGTTTAAGGTTATGTAAATGTTTTGGTCAAACTAACCATAATAGCGGCGTCGCATTCCTTATTATTTTTGTTCGTATGATGGAACTCGACAACATTTTACCAACAGTGGATAGGTTTAATAATTTAATCTTATTATTTTAACTTTTTCGGTCAAAAACTACTTTGTTTTCGTTTTGTCCGCAGATGACAGCTGTCAATATTGATTTTTTTAATTTACCCCGAAAGGAAGGGAATAGGTCTTTTGACCATATTGCCTAGTCTTACGTTTATTTATTATTTATTATATACTTTATTGTACACCTCATAATAAGAACAGGACAATCATACATAAAATAAGTGCACAATGGGCGGTCTTATCGCACAAGGCAATCTCTTCCAGACAACCTTTGGATGGATTGAACGAAGGGAGATAGATTTAGGGCTGTCAGTGTACAAACGTTTTAAACAATACTAATTAGATATAATAATATAAAATACATAAATACAATACCAATTTGTATACTAATAAATATCAAATATATAATTGAGACAGGAGCGGAAAAATTAAAGTGAAAGGTAATGCTCCTTCACCGTTCTTTTAAACTCTTGTAGCGTTTGGGCACGCCTCACTTCTAAGGGTAATGCATTCCACAAACGAGCCGCTTGTATACTGAAAGATTTGTCAAAGAAGGAAGTGGAATGCATACGAATACTTAGTTTTAGATTCTCCGATGATCTCAAAGACCTAGAATGTGTGTCACAGAGGAACTGAAAGCGTTCTTTAAGATAGAAAGGAGTAGAAGGATTAAAGAGTACATTATAAAGTAGAGAAAGTATGTGGGCATTCCGACGAAGGCGAATAGGAAGCCATTTGAGCTTAGTACGAAATTCAGATACGTGGTCATACTTGCGCAAGCCAAATATAAACCTGATACAGAGATTTTGAAGTCGCTCAAGCTTGTCCAATTGGTCTTGGGTGAGATCAAGATAGCTGGCATCAGCATAGTCCAGGATAGGGAGAAGAAGAGATTGTGCTATCGCAATTTTAGTGGTGATGGGAAGAAAATTGCGAAGACGCCTCAGGGAGCCCGCTGAAGCAAATAGTTTACGACTTACTTCCTGCAGTTGCTTAGTCCAAGAAAGAGTGCTGTCGATATAAATCCCCAGGTTTTTTACAACGTGACTTACAGGAATGGTGGTGTTATTAAAAGAAACCTGGGGCAGTTTCGACCAGTCAATCTTAGAGACCGTCCGGGAACTACCGACAACAATGACTTGCGTTTTAGTTGGATTGATCTTCAGCCCAAACTCAGTGCTCCAGTCACCTATTCGAGCGAGGTCCCTATTTATCGTTTCAATAGCATCAGATAACTCCCCGAGAGGGGCTTGAGTGTAAATTTGAAGATCATCAGCATACAAGTGGTAGAAAGAAGAAAGTCGTTGAGAGATGGAATTAATAAAAAGTGCGAAAAGTAGAGGAGATAACACGCCACCCTGCGGCACACCAGCAGAGGCATCACACCAAGAAGAGAAAGATTCCTCAATGCAAATACGCTGTCGGCGGCCAAACAGGTAACTATGAAACCAGTCAAGTACTGAAGGAGATATGTTAAAAGAGTATAGAATGCCGAGCAAAATGTCGAAGTCAACCGAATTAAAAGCATTGCTAAAGTCAAGAAGTGCCAGAACCGTTAACTTCCCCATTTCCATGCCAGACCTGATATCATCCGTAATATGCACGAGTGCTGAGGTAGTGCTGTGTCCAGGTCGGAAACCAGATTGGAAGGGATTCAGCAGTTTGTGCTTGGAAAGGAATGTGCTGAGTTGTTGGTGGACAAGTTTTTCAAGGACTTTGGATAGGAATGGGAGAATAGAAATGGGACGATAGTCAGAGAAAGATGCAGGATGAGATTTTTTAGGTAGAGGAATAACCTGGGCATCTTTCCAGGCTTGCGGGAAGACACTACTGGAAACAGAGGAGTTGAGGATATAAAGGATAGCAGGAAGAATGTTATCAAGGATGGGTATGATCATTTTACGGCTGACACAGTCACTACCCACAGCGTTGGATGTTATCGTTTCTTGTGTTTTGCTTTAGAATGCGGATGTAACACATTCTAGTGGTTTTTGGAGTATCTGGTAACAAATATATCGGTTCGGCCTTCTCAGCAAGTTAGGTAGTCAATATCAATCACACTAATCATTATCACACTATCACATCACACTAATATTATAAAGGCGAAAGTTTGTGAGTGTGTATGTGTGTTTGTTACTTCTTCACGCGCAAATGGCTGGACGAATTTCGATAAAATTTGGTATGCAGGAAAATATTTTGCCGCGCACGTTTTGAATGAATTAAAATTCTTGGTTGTGTAATACTAATAATAAGAGTGAAATTAACTTGCACATCGCGAACGGTATGACACGTGCCGAAAGCGGCATGCGGTGTCTTTAGTAAAACAATACCTGATGTAAAATGAACTAATTGTGCCCGCGGCTCCGCTCGCGCGGTCTCAGTGTAGTAGGCACCTAGGTATTGAAATTGATGGCGGCCGACTTGCGCCCCCTAGAATTCTGCGCCCGAGTGCACCGCACTCTTTGAACCCCGGGTAAAGACGGCCCTGGGACTCTTTATGGGTCCGATATAGATTTCTCAGCGTCCGTGGCCTGGCTACGTTTCGGCGATCTCATCGGGGAAACCGAAGGTTTTGTCTGTGCGATTATGGACGAAGTTATCTTGGCGAATAACTACTGGAGGCGTATTATGAAGGACGGGACGGCTGACGTGTGTCAGGCATGCCACCGTCCGGGTGAGTCCATCGGACATATTATT
Organism: Mamestra configurata; assembly: GCA_002192655.3. Classification (NCBI taxonomy): domain Eukaryota; kingdom Metazoa; phylum Arthropoda; class Insecta; order Lepidoptera; family Noctuidae; genus Mamestra; species Mamestra configurata. The sequence continues at coordinate 70,636 of NDFZ01004728.1, read as the reverse complement.
TCTGGTTGTTCTCGTCTTGCTAACGGCGAGTACTTGCACAGGCATAACCAAGTAGCCAGGATTGTCCATCAGCAACTTGCTTTGAAATACAAGCTTGTGGATTCCGATGTAGGTAGCGTATTACAAGTATGTGCTCGACCCAGTTTTCGAAAATGACCATGTCACGTTGTACTGGGATCGGTCTATCATCACTGATAGGACTATTGTTGTCAATAAGCCTGACATAGTAGTGATAGACCGATTAGCGCGCCGCACAATGATAATCGATGTTACCATTATGCATGACGAGAACCTCGTGAAGACTGAGAAAGAAAAACAAATCAAGTATCTCGACTTAGCACACGAGGTTGTCGACATGTGGAATGTGGACTCGGCTGTCATGGTGCCGATATTCGTGTCAGCCAACGGCTTAATAGCCACAAGCCTCAACCAACACCTCAGGAGGCTCTCGTTAAGCAGCTGGATCAAGGGCTTGATTCAGAAAGCAGTATTTCTGGACACGGCTCGCATCGTTAGGAAGTTCCTCTCTCTGGAGCCCTGACCGCCTTGCCTAGCTTGGACTTTGTTCCCGATACAGGTGGGCTACAATTTTTTTTAAATTTTTTTTAATGTTTTTTTTTGTTTTTGTATTTTTTAAGAAATATTTAAAAATGAATAAAGAGAATAATAATAATAGCCTTTATTTCAGACAGTATTTTATATACAGTAAGTATCTATCTTAATTATTATATTTCCAACACTTTTATTCATATCTGAGATATAGTTCTATATGTGTTAGCATTATACGTATTGCGAAAAAACAATGTATTTGATGATTGCCAGAACGGCTTTCGAAAAAACCGTTCCACCACTTTAGCAGTCGTCTATAAGTATAACGGGGAGGGAACAGGAACGTTATCTTCAGGCAAGCCTTCCTTCTCGTACATCTTCAGGAAACAGGAAATAACACGACGAACAGATAGTGTTGATATTCTTTAATTATTTCACAAACTTTTATCATCATACACTAGTTGCCACCCGCGGCTCCGCCCGCGTGATTGTCGAAAATTATCCCAAGGGAACATATTCCCGGGATGAAAAGTATAATCTTATGTGTTATTCCAGACTATAATCTACCACTGTGCCAAATTTCATTAAAGAGTAACAAACATCCATCCATCCATCCATACTTACAAACTTTCGCGTTTATAATATTAGTAGGATTAATGACCTACCTAAGATCATAGAAGGGCTAGATGTCTTATTCGCGAACGATATATTATCCATATAAGTCTCACGCCAAAACAATGACAATATATAAGAAACTCTCAATTGCATACTGACTAAAACATGCAACTGGATGAACTAACATAACCTCGATTACTCCAAAACCAAATTATTAACTTTCCTCTCTTACCGAAAAACACATTTAACTTTAGATTTTATTTTCAGTTTCAACGACTCAAAATTAGAAACCGTCAACGAATTTACCTTACCCGGACTAGTTATAGACACACATATAAACTGGAAATCACACATAGGTACAGAAAACTCAGTCGAAATTCTCTTACGCCCTTCGTGAAATAAAAAAGACCACCAATTTACAAACAGCTCTCACCACTTATTATGCTTATGCCTATGCATGGCTTAACGATGGTGTCACCCTTTGGGGAAAAAGCACAGATGCACAAATGCTTTTCTCCCTGCAAAAGAAATTTGTTAGAACCTTGGTAGACATTGAGCAAACAGATAGTTGCAAACCTTTCTTTCGGAAACATTTCAAATATTTTAACCCTTCCCTGTATACACATTTTAGAAACATGCAAATTTGTACGAAAACATCATGAATATTATTCAAGACGTGAAGACATTCAGACACGCTATCTACTCAGACACCGGTCTAGGCTAAACTTACTAGTATTTCGATTAAAAATACTCTCTACAAGTCCCTAAGTATGAAATGCCTATTAAAATAATAAACTACCCGCATCAATTTAAAAAATGAAACAGAAAATGTGTTTGCTAAGTTAATGCTACTACTAGGTAAACGAGTATCTAACTGATAGGCTTATAAAGTCACTAGAACCTTGCCCGCAACTTCGTCCGCGCGGATTTAGTAGGTCAAGACACGTAATATATAATTTTTAGGCATGTTTACATGAATAATTCAGGTTTATCCTGTTTGTCAAATTACATTGCTATCGGGGAGTGAAACACAACGCCCCATTGTCATAGCTACTGATTTTGGGGTTCCGAACATCCGTTAAGAACGGGACCTATCGCCCAGTGGAAAGTTTTCAAATATAATACTTATTACCTACATTTAAAAAAATACAATATTAATATCATTTTTAAACGGTTGTATTTATCTTGCCCTGTTTGTTGTTTATTTGTAAAGGGATTAACTAGTACAATAAATATTTTTTTAATTTTACGGGCGTAGCGTAACTAGGTTAAATATGTAAATGGCTTATTATGAAAGTTTAAAAATATAATATTTTCGTGATTTTGAAGTAAAAGGTTTTGAAGTTATTCAAGAAATTAGATGAAAAAATACCATTCCCCTCCTCCTCCTCTAATTAAAGGGTAACTACTAAACCAAGTTCTTTATCTCTAGATTACAGGAAACTCTATAAGAAGTATAATTATGGCCTTAAAAAGTTAAAGAAAAGTTAGTTTGTAATAAGTAGGTACTATGTAACAAATAAAAAACTTTTTTACAAAAAAAAATACTACCGACTTCCAAACAATACAAACACTATAAGTAATAAAATAACTTTAATTTCGGAAGTCGGTGTTCTGGTTGTTTCTTCTTATTTTAGCACCGTCTTCCTAAATTGAAGTAAGTTAGTTCGTTGAAAACTATATATAGATATGTAGGCTTTACAAGTTCACGAGTAATGGTCGACCAACCAATAAAATGTACCTACTGTTTTTTTTTTTTAGGGATGGGAAATCATCAAATGACTTCTTTCGCTCTGGGTGGAGCGGAAGGGCGTGTCACTCTTACTGACTAAAAAAAAGGGCTTTAGAAGGAACACGGATTCCTTCTAAAGCCCTTTGCGTTCCAGGGCCGCGGTGACTTTTTCGAACAAATTCCGCAACCCTGGCAGACTCTGGCCCTAGTGGGCCCCGTCTCCTATGCTGACATCTCTTTGAGGCGCGCGTGAAACACAACGCGCCATCGAACCGGGCCTGGTGGTAATCGGACAGCGAGCCACCCAACGCTCGCCGTCCGCAGGCCCGCGCCTACGGTGGCCGGGGATCGCCCTGCGACTCCCGACGCCCGCGCCCGGGGACTCTTCTCCAAGTTACCATCGCGATAGTAGCTGAAGAGGAATTTGTACGAAAGCATCGTTTTATGTGGGCCCGTTTTAGACGTTTTTAACCGTGATATCAATTAATATATTCTGAATCGGCAATTGTGACGTGCAACTACGGAACCCTACACTGCGGCCCGACACGCACTTAGCCCGTATTTTTTTCTTTTGTTTTGTCGTATAATGATATATTTGTCAGCTAAATTAAAATTGAATGTAGGTAGTTTTAAATTGATCTCAGTACGTAGCTAGGTATTAAGTACCTATTAGTTGCAATCTTAATTTTAAGTTTTTTTACTTTTGTATGCAGAAAATAAATAAACAAAATATTTGGAACTATTACAAAACAAACAAATATACCTACTTAAAGCCATTTATGTACCACATTTTGCGCAAATAAATTAATGTTCTATTGTATTTTTACAATTTGTGAATATTTTATCATTTCCAAAAATACCGGTTTGTTGGTGAGGGGACGCAAACTCTAAAAAAAACCACTTTAAAGCTTAATATTTCGCAAATGATGCTCTGAATAGAAAAATCAAACCGGACCAATCCCTAGTATTTCAAAAGATGTATTCCACAATGCAATGTCCAAGACTACTGGCGACAACTCGGTACTGTCATACTTTAGGACATTTATATCACATGACATTTTGTGTCACCGGAAAATTGCAGACTCCGAAAGATTGTACCTAAGTAATAAATCTTTTTTTTTAAATAATTTATTTATCGACATATTGTGAAAAAAAAAAGTTTGGTATACTTACAATAAATCCCATTCAAATTCAATAGTTTCTAGTATAATCGTGTCTTATTAAAAAAAAATGGTTTACAAATTCACGCGATATTTTACAATCTTACGGCGTTTGCAATTGTCCGGTGACATATATTCATAAGTAGATATTATCGTGCCAAGCCATTTTACAAAGAAAAACAAAATCGATAAGTACAAACGCACTTCAAAGCTACCAGCACTTCAAGCTACCCGAAAATATATTTTTTTCCCATTCAACCTAGCACCTAATGCTTCAGCGATAAAGTTGAAAACCTATTAACGAAATTTGACAGATTGTAGTAGTAATATGCTGGCGTCTCGTCTGCACACTTAGCACCATTTTTATACAAAATCGCTGCAAAAAGCTTAAAAGAGTTCCTTTTTAGTATCTAGAATAGTCGTATATTATTTTTAAAGCACATGCATCAACATTAAATCAAACAAGTAATGATTTTTTAATCTAAAAACCGAGAATTGCTTTCCCAAATTTTTTTTTAGATATTATTTAACAGTTCTTACCCTTCGTGCCCAAATCTGTCGCTTCAGCATTCAATATTATAATCACAGCAAATAAAAATAAACACAACATTTTGATCGGTATTAATTACTAAGTACTGTAACAATTGAAGTACCTACCTACTAATTGTTATAATTGTTATAATTCCTCTTTTGTAATGAATAACTTCTCATGAATTATAGTGACAATTATTTTAAAGACAATATTACCTACTATATAAGTTGTAGCGCAAATGATTCCAAACGCGTGGATTTCGTATGTTCTTCCTTGATCAGAATTGTCTTTCTTCGGTTTTGTAATTTTTAATAACCAACAAAGTCAAAACGTTTATTTCAATTAGACCTTGAAAAGGCACTGTAGAACGTCAGTATTTACTGTTAAAATGAAATAACAAAGTAGCTCTAGTGTTCATTTGTAAGGTAGATTCATCAGAACATATCATCAACTAGCATATAGCATCGAAAAGTCCGATTACCTACGACTTATTATGGCGCAAAATTGTTACACGGAGATATTAACGTTGTGTCAAATTTACCCATTTTACACTTTTCTTATAAGTAGCAAACAAAAAATGCTATCGGTCCATTTCGTCTACCGACGCTCTACCTTCCTGTACGCGGTCACCACTCCAGAAAGAACCTCATTATGCCACCTATTGAAGAAAGAAAAGAAAGATAAAGTATAATATGGCTAGAAAATGCAATACTAAATTGTCCTAGGACAGTCCTGTTTTATGGTTACACTAAGAGGTAACAGTTTATGAAACATTCGCAATTTTCTTGTCCGTGGGTTTCAGGAGACGTAATATTTTATTAATAGACATATTTGCATATGAAATAATTAGGACTTTCCTGTTTGTTACAATTCTATCCGTTCGTGACTTAGCAACCGACATTTTAGAAATAGGTAGGTAGAGCTTCTTTTAACAAACAAAAAACATTTTTTACAAAAAATACAACCTAATAAAACAAAACACTACAAAGAACCTATTTTTATACTTTGCAGTGTTTTGTTCTATTAGGAAGTAAAAACACAAAAACAACCAAAAACACCGACTTCCGAAATTAAAGTTATTTTTAACTTTAATTTCGGAAGTCGGTGTTTATGGTTGTTTCTTCGTATTTTAACACCGGAACGATCTGCAACCTTACTCAACAAGCACTACGCATCGTGGAGAGATGGTGCAGAGAATATGATCTGTCAGCAAACCCCACTAAAACTGAATAAGTCATGTTCACTCAAAAGCGAGCACTAGGCCACTACCACCTACCTAAGCTCTTCAACACAGAACTCCAGTTCTCTAACGAGGTAAGTACTTGGGGATAATTCTAGACAGTAAGTCGAACTGGAGTAATCACCTACACTACAAACTAACTAGGGCATGCATTACTTTCTGGCAATGCAGGAAAATGATAGGCAAGAAGTGGGTGAAGGGGCCTATCTCCCAAACTAATACTATGGTTGTACAGCGTAGTAATTCGGGCCATGATCACCTACGGGGCCGTGGTGTGGTGGACTCGCACAAAGCTAGGTACAGCCGTAAACAAACTACAGCGCATGCAAAGGCTAGCCTGCATGGCAACGACGGGCTGCATGAGGACTACTCCGACTGCAGCGCTGGAAGCCATACTGGGACTCCCCCCGCTCCACTTGTTCATTCAACAGGAAGCGACGATGGCAGCAATCCGCCTTTAAACACTACCTAAAAAGCCTACCTAAACCTGCAAGCTCTGAACAGCCACACAGTTGACTCTGGGCTGATCCTCGAGTGTCACCAACGTCTGAACCAGGTTGGTACATATAACAAAGTAATCATTCAATGGATCAAGGGAAACTGCGAATCCGGAGGTAATGATGCAGCGGACGAACTCGCCAGATGTGGTTCGAGTATGGCAGCAATAGGACCTGAACCATCCTGCCACTCCCCTTCGGGTGGATACGCAACCCGGTATGGAAATGCACCAGAGACATTACAAGATGTAGGTTGACCACGGAGAGTGTAGGCAGGCCAAAGAGGCACTTCCCGGCACTTCTCGTACTAAAGAAGAAAAAAGAAGTGAGTTGAAATTTACCAACGCACCACCATATATTTTTTTCTTTATTGGTTAAATCGTAATGTTACGAGCTTGGGGTTCGTGACAATAAAAACAGCCGATTAAATAACCAAAACGACACTTTAATTTATAAACACTAATTACAACTTTAACCTGTGGTGGCCTCAAATGAATTTAAGGCCCTCAGTCAAGGCTTACAAACTAGCTAATTATCATAAATGACCGCTCGCTAGGGCATCCCCTGCGGGATACGGACCTCGGCTTAGCGGCGTCATTTCAGGAGGACAGCAAGGGACAGGCTGGGTCATATCATTATTAATTAGGGGATTTAAAACTACTGGCTCAGCGACGCGGGCTGGCTCGGTAATCAAAGGCCGGGGAGGGTTATTACTGGGTGACCCGGTCGCGGAATACGCGCTCCTTATATAGGTCAGTTAATTCTAGAAACTTCTATTCTCGAAACATCTGGAAATTACTCGTAACTACCGCTGCCGACTCACCAGATATCGAGAAGTGTAGAATGTTCTGGCAAAGAAATGTCTAGAAGGTAGTTGACTCTACTAGTTCTGCTACTCGATACTAGATGGCGCTAGTAGTAACTTAATGTACCCGACATTAATTCTGGCGCGTAACAGTAATTTAACCAATTTAGTGAAATGTAAACAGAGATTTCATCATATAAGTTTATACATTTTTAGAGCTCAAAAGCTCCACTTGAATAGAACAACAAATTTTAATGCTTACAATTACATCAATGAGCAAAAATAAACTCTAATAAAACTTAGGAAGTAATAAAAATAATATTATTGTTACCTGAAAATATTGTACATGGTCACACACAACTCTGATCAGAAAGTTACTCGATTGTGTCGACATGTAACGTGGACTAGTAACAATGTTACTAAGGTTTCAAGATGGTTTCACGGTCTTTATTGTTTTCAGTAATAGGGAATATGCATGCATTTTTTTTTATTTGCAAAATGAAATACTTATTAGCTCTAGTAAGCAATTGTGATTTTTTTTTAAATACCTTCGTCAGCAGTTAAGTTATAAAGCTTCAAAGATGACAATTAGAAAGAGAAGTCCGATATGAACTCCGACGTCAAATACCCTATATAAAAATGTACTCTGTGTCAAATACTATGTCGCCATAAAGCTGCTAGAGATGAGACGTATTTACCATACTAGGTTTGTAAACCAGGGCTTTGCTTCGAAGTACGGCGCCCTGGTACGGGCAGTAAAAACTTGCAAGTGTGAAAGTATTTGCTATGCTATCAGGCGCAGGCAGAGCTGCAAAATACTTCCATAGGAAATTGATTCTTGGTACTTTATAAATATGGAACACAATAGTATTTGTAAAATAAAATACTTTGAACTTCCAAGTATTTTTTCGCGGATGGGATTATGCTCCTTATTTATAAAGTGATACGAATCAATTTCCTATGCAAGTATTTTGGCGGCGCCGACAAAACCGCGAACCCCTCGCTGCCCACGACCGCGTCTTTAGCGTACAACGTACGAGTTTACAATACTTCCATAGGAAATTGATTCTTGTTCCCTTATGAATAAGAAGCATAATCGTATCAGCGAAAAAATACTTGGAAGTTAAATTTGTCTGATTCTTATTTATATAACATAACGATATTGACCGATTTCCTATGCAGGTATTTTCCACTTTTGTTTTACTAGTTTTCACTTTTCTGTAGCAGAGAAGACTTACGGAGAGGGGGGGGGGAACAATAACACTGGGAAATATACGAATTAGACCGAATACCACCAAATACTTTTAAGTATTTTGATACCTGGTTTTCAACCCTGGTATTTTTACATACTCGTACTTGAAAGCCCTGGTATTGAATTTTGCAAGTATATCTCATCCCTAAAAGCTGCCATAGAAAACGGCATCTTCGCGAGAGAGACGGATATATTTGTTTAAAATAGTTATATTTCGTTTGTGTTTAGATCAATTTTGATTCTAATTCCACTATAAGTATTATATTTTTGTATATTTTTAAAAAAACTGTATGGATAATATTTTTTTTTTTCATTCATATTCCCTATTTTAATTAGTTTATACAGACACATGGCATGACGTCGCAATAGTTAGAGAAGCAATGACTTTTTAATAAAAAAAAATAGCATTATTATATTCAGTAATATTTACGTAATATTACTATAGGTACGTTAAGACAACTTTATTTGTATTGTTGTAACGTAGTTACCACACAGTCACTGCACCTTTAACTACATATGTAAATATACTCAATGTGTATAAAAATATTACGTAACGTGTAGTAACAGCGACAACACACAGTTCCTGAAACTTTTTTTAGTCGGATTGTGTGTGAATCTGTTACCAGACTGCACACCAAACTGCACATAGTCGCAATGTGTCGTAACAGTTACACCGCTGCGACCACTTGTAACTACTATGATGATACTGCAACTGAAAAGTGCTATCTGGGTTACCTTGTGAATTTTGTGATGTAAAATTGGAATAGTTATGAGTCTCAAGTGTCTACACAATCAATTATTGAAATATGCCGCCTCTCGGTAAATCGGAGCTGAGAATTCTTGGTATTGTTGTATGGGCTACCTCAGCCAAATACTACAAAAATATAAGATTATATTATATCTGTATACTGATGCAAAACGAAGTATTTGTTTACAGACTATATTAAAAATAAAAATTTAAAGGCCTCAGTAGCCAGGTTGATAAATTCCCGAAAAAAAAAGTACATCGATTGGAACTGACATTGACAGATACTTGACGTTGACGTCTGTAGTGGTGTGGGTCGTTGTCGATTTTTTGGCGGACGAAACGCTACCGTTTTTCCGAAGACGAAAACGGTGGCAGAAAACGGTCATCGTCGCAACCTAGTTTGAAGACGACTTAAAAGACGAAACTATCGTTGAGTGAAGTAGTTGCAGTTTCTTACAACTACTAACGGTTTCAAGTTGCAAATGTATGGAACGTTTTACTAAATAGTTCGTTTTATCAGTCGACATTACTATACGATGAAATGAACTCTTCCTTTCATATTTTTCTTCACGAATGACAGCACTGACGATTGGTAAAAAAAATATCGACTGTATTTCATTGGTGAAATGAAAAGTTCACTTTTCATTGGAAGAACTGTTTGTGCGAAACGATAAGAACGACGTCGCAACGAGTGTGATAGTTAAATCAATGGTTTCTCAAATGTATTTTTTTAGACGTAAAATAAAAAATCGCATCAAGTAATTCGAGGACTGGTTTGTGCAACGAAGATGGTTTGGATCCACGACGTAAACACAGTTACACCGTCGCAGAACATAAAACGGTGTTTGAAAACGGTTCGTCGTCGAAACACCCAACACTAGACGTCTGACGTTACGTTAGGGGTGTTAGGCGGCAGCTTTTTGCGTTGTTTTGATACAAAAACATATGTTTTTAAACATTTTTTACTGTGAAAATGGTTAGACAGTGTTCTATCAAAACATGTAAGAGTGAGTCATTCGTTGGATGTGGCGTGTCGTTTCACAGGTTAGCAATAATATTGATTTTGTTTACTAACATTGCCTGTGACTATTGAATGCTAGGTACTTTTCCTAAGCCTTATAAATATACAGAGTTACTCTCTTATTGATAATATTAGAATGGATCTTGTGTCTTACACTATCATTAAGGCTTTTGTTATAAAATTGCCAATTTATTGTAATAGAATACAATAGAAATTCGCTGTATTCGCGTATACAAGACTCAAATGTACCTAATTACCTACTAAAACTTACGAATATTTTAGTTAGTTAGCTGACACTATACAAAATGAAACACAACAAATAACAGTGGAACACCATTGTAATAAATTTATGTGAAATGGCACAACAGTAACCCTCATACTTCAACCTTACTCCAGGTGACTGGCAATAATGCGTCAAAGTATTATTTCTTGCCCGCGACTTCGTACGCGCACATCCCGTTTTTTCCAGTTTCCGTCAGTCTTCCTCATGGATGTAGCTATGACATACAAAAAGAATTTTCTAAATCCGACTGGTAGTTCCAGAGATTAGCGCGTTCAAACAAACAAAAGCTTCAGCTGTATCATAGAAGTATAGATTTCTTTTTATCACCCTTGTCCCATTGCTAGGCAAAGGTCTCCCCCAGAGCCTTCCACTCTTCCCGGCCCATTCCAATCTGTGATGAAGACCACAGTTCCTAGGCATTCCTTGGTGACGACGCCTGTCTTCTGGCTCCCACTACGTAACGACTCTGGCCCATATATCCCGATGCATTCTAGATATACATTAATTTTTAGATTACCAATAAAGGAAGTATTGAAGCAAAAATGGTTGGATGCAATGAAGAATTGTCTAAGTAATGTAAGAGCACCCATTGTGTGCAGTGTTCACTTCCGGCGACAGGATTATTATCGAGGAAAGTATCGGCTAAAGTTGAAGGAAGACGCCGTACCATCCGTGTTTCCAGTGGTAAGTATATATGTTGGGGTTGGCTACAAGTATGCCCAATGAAAGTATTTTACCAAAAACATTTTGTGGGTATGGCGTACAGTGGCTCGCTGTCCGATCACCACCAGGCCCCGGGTCGATGGCGCGTTGTGTTTCACGCGCGCCTCAAAGAGATGTCAGCATAGAGGACGGGGCCCGCTAGGGCCAGAGCCTGCCAGGGTTGCGGAATTTCTTTGAAACAGTCACCGCGGCCCTGGATTGCAAAGGGCTTTAGCAGGAACAAGGAGTCTGACACGCCCTTCCGCTCCACCCAGAGCGGAAGAAGTTATTTGATGATTTCCCATCCTTAAAAAAAAAAGGGTATGTCGTACAATTAAGTGTATTCTATCTGTCACTAGAAAATTGCAAACTCGGGAAGATTGTAAATTATTTTGTCTTAATAAGACGGATATATTGGAAACTATTGAATTTGAATAGGACTGATTGTATACAAAACGATTTTTTCAATAAATTTTTTAATCATAAAGATTTATTACATCAGACAGACGGACAGGCTCTACAATTTTCTGGTGACATTTCTATCTATCTTGCAAACAAACCTGTTTGCTTTAACAAACCGACTACCGTATTGTTTGCAGATTCCTGAAACTGAAGACAATATACAGGTGAAAATTGAGCCAGAGGAAGAAGAAACGCAGCTTGCCAATTTACCGGTAAATTTCTACTGATAGCTATCTTCTACTTGCTTTTACCTTCAGCATCACTCATGTCAATTTAGATTTTCTCCAATGCCCCAACTATCTCTGAACTGAAAGTCATCAAAATCGGTTCTGCATTTTAGGCGTGAAAGCGTAACAAACAAATGAAGACTGACCAAAGGTTCGGTTTCGGCCCAAAAATCTAGTTTCAATTCAATTCAAAACATTTATTTCAGACTTTTCAGTCCATGGTGTTAGTAGTACATCAAGATAACTTAAAGCTATGTTAGTAATTCACACATACAACAAATAGGACATAAACACGCAAGTCAGCCTACAATATGTGCAGTCTAATCCAATGCCTCCAAATAGGACTATGGATGTAGTCTGCAATTACACTCAAGTAGCTGTTGGGACTGCCCCTCACCCTTCGCATCAGCGATGCTGCTCTCTTACGTATAATGGCGTGAAAGCCGTCCACTTGAGCTTCAGCAAACATCGCTGACGCACTGCAGTAGCGAGGCAATCCCATCAGCAACCTGAAAGCATTGTTATATTGACCCCGCAGGGCAGTGACGGGCAGTTCGCGCAGTTTCGGCCATGGTTTCGGTTTCGTCCAAATAAATTACAGAAACTTCGGCCCCGCCGAAACTCAGTGTTCGTCGTTGTCGTGCGTCATTCGGCTAAGTTCGGGTGTATTAATCAATTGTGAACACAATAATTAAAATATTAAGAGTTTTTACAAACTATAATTCCAAGAGATTTATTTTTATTAATGTGAAATTGTTAAAATAACATAAATATATTTTTGTTTACTTTTTTATTTGTTGTTTTTTTATTAACAAAATTAAATTAACATCTGTAGCATGTTAAATAAATTTTAAAATGCTATTTATACAACGTGTAACAGAATAAACGCAATGTCTCTTAAGGTGTCGTACTCATCATTATGAACAACTTTTACTGTGGGATCAACCCCGAAATCGCGGAAGAAAATCAGCTGTTCAGTACAATTTGTCGAGTTATGCGCACAGAAATGTATGGGGGAGTCCATATTTTTTTCGCGTTTTCAGTGTTGGTCCCACAGTAAAATTTGTTCATAATGATGAGTACAATGACACCTTAAGAGACATTGCGTTTATTCTGGTACACGTTGTATAAGGTCCCAATAAAATTGTTGGCCAAATTGTTTGAAATAATTCAAAGCACCAAAATAAAGACAATGGTAAAAAAATATTATACGAAAAACGCATTAGGTATACAAGAAAAAAAATACACTAAAAAAGTAGCTATTTATTATTTTAGGTCAAAATAAAATAACTTTAATCTGTGATTTTTTTTTCTTGGATTGCTTTGGTCTGCGTGGTGTCTTTGAATCTTCGATCCCACAGTCCCTTAAGAGCAGGGCTTAACCAGTGCATCCTACCCGTAATGACTTACGGACCCGAAACGTGGACACTCACCATAGGCCTGGTCCACAAATTCAAGGTTGCTCAGCTTGCAATGGAGAGAGCAATGCTCGGGGTTTCTCTGGTGGATAGAATTCGCAATGAAGTCATTCGCCCGAGAACTAAAGTGACCGACATTGCGCGTAGAATCAGCATGCTGAAGTGGAAGTGGGCCGGCCATGTCTGTAGACGGACAGACGGTCGATGGAGCAGACATGTGTTAGAGTGGAGACCGCGTATGGGCAAACGTAGTGTGGGACGCCCTGCGGCACGATGGATCGATGATTTGAAGAAGGTGGCTGGCAGCGGATGGATGCGGACTGCTCAAGACCGGGGTGGTTGGCGCTCTTTGGGGGCTTACGTTCAGCAGTGGACGACAATTGGCTGATATGATGATGATATGATCATCTTTGGTTAGACGTACTGAACGCTGTGTTAAAATTTGTCCATCTATTTTAATGGGACCCTATATAGAAAATATAATTTATATTTTTATATCTAAATAAGTTTCAGGCTGTTTCTGGGTAAGCTCGCTCCATCGTCGACTTTGTCTCTGTCATCTATGACCTAGACTAGAGTCAAGAGCAAACACATATTAAATAAAAAAAATAAAAAAAAAAAAAGTTTCGGTTTCGGCCAAAACTGAGATCAGGGGGGCTACTCTCTAAGCCCGAAGTCCGTAGTACCACAAAGAACTAATGAACAGTAAAGGTCAAATCGTGTTGTCATTAATTCTTTGTGGTTAGGTGATACGGAGTAGAATACGACCGCAACTAAGCCCGAAACTATGGACTTCGAGTTTAGAGAGTAGTTTCCCTGGAACGAAGGTTCGGTTTCGGCTGTAAATTCTGTTCCGGTCGGACACTAAAGACAAACAAACTAACTTTCGCGTTTATAATTTTACTAGCGACCCGCCCCGGCTTCGCACGGGTGCAGTGCTGATACTAAATATACTACAGAATGTCTTTATATACAACGTTCACAGCTTTTTGGCCGGTACCACCGCAACCGCTATGTCCCTGTATTTTAAAACTGTAATACTTTCGAAAATATTAATTCAAAATCAAAATCAAAAGTCATTTATTCAAATTAGGCTGATTGAAAAAGTTCTACATAAAGACAGTCCCCCAAAACGCCCGCCCGTCACAATTTATTAAAGATTTAAATTACATGCTGTAAAGGGCCATATTGATCTATATTAAATGCACAATGTATTTAAGGTACTTTTTTGGATAAGGATTAATGCTGTATTGCTCAAAATCGCTTACGAAGCGCCATTTTTACTCGTAAAAAGTAAAGGATAAAAAATGGTTATTGTGGGTTATCCCTAAGAGATAGACATATGCCATCGCGAACTTTTTTGTAGACCTTTTTAAGGTGTACAATACTGTAGAACATTTTGATCTATCTCGAAGGGTTCAACCAGCGTTTGCAATGTAAGCGCAAAAAAATGTGTTTATTTACGACATCACACTAGAAACCTCTCAAATTATCAGTGTTTCTCTACTATATTATGCATGTATTATACATATAAACCTTCTTCTTGAATCACTCTATATATTAAAAAACCTCATCAAAATCCTTTGCGTAGTTTTAAAGATCTTAGCATACATAGGGACAGACAGACAGGAAGTGACTTTGTTTTGTACTATGTAGTGATAATGCAGTTGAGAGATGACCTAGCTGACGGCGCTCGCTCAACAATATATTGTATATTTCTTTTTATTCGTTTTGTTTTATGATACGCATCATTTAATGCTTGGTGCAATTAAACTCTTGCTCTTTCTTTCAATAACACTACCCCGACCCGAATCGAAATTCGAATGGATCGAACCCAAGACCTTATGCTCAGCAGCTGCGCTTCCGACCAGTGCCGGATTAAGCAAGCGCGGGGCCTGTAGCAAATTTTACTGAGTGGCCCCCCTCCTAAACCTAAAACCTTCGTAAAATAAATAAAATAACGAAAATACCAAATTTGAACTTCTGTGACTTATAAGGGGGAGTTTGCCCGCTTTTGGAACAACCATGTAGAGGTCGAGAGGTATCAACGACCAGCAATCAAACGATCAAATCAATATCGGCTCTGATGATACTAAAATATGCCCTTTTTTTAAATCTGTGGGCACGTCTGAGCCCGTACTGAGCTATCAACTTTTCGCCCTCAACATGGTTGCCCAAAATCCGTGCCATCTCCCCCTCTATAATTTGTCACGCCCCGCGGGGTCCTTAAGAAGCGCCTGAGTACATTCGATTTTGCTGCTGAAGAAAGAAAAACAGATTACGTAGGTACGCGAAGCAAGACAAAAAAAAAAAAAACAAATTTAGAGGCTTATACAGTTTGGGGAAATGTGCGTCATAACCGCGCTAAAACGGCTATCGCAGAGTATGGTAGGACATAGGACTCGCGTGCGAGACAGAGCCATGATGCTGGTTTTTTTGCGGAACGTTCTTGTAAGCGCGGGGCCCCCCAATGCGCGGGGCCCGTAGCATTTGCTACTCTTGCTATATGACTAATCCGGCACTGCTTCCGACCACTAAACCACCGAGGCAGTTGAAGTTTTAATAAATTGTAAATATTTCTTCTCAGATAACAGTAACAACGGATCCTTCGCCGAAGTTTGTAATACAAATTTCATATCCGACGCCAGCACTCCAAGGACAAGTGATAGCGGAGGTAAAGTCTGAACCGGATCCCATCGAGACAGATGAGAATCTGCCCAGTGAAGAAGAGACACTGTATTTTGGTAAGTTAAGAATATACCTATATGTTATATTTGTGACTGACTGACTAACTTATTTCATTACTTAACAATTTTTGCATTAAGGTAGACTATGAGGCGTAAACAAAGGAATTCTGAAAACTGAAAATTATTTAAAACTAGCTGCCGTCCGCGGCTGCGCCCGCGTGAATGTCGGAAATTATCCCAAGGGAACGTACTCCCGGGATAAAAAGTTTCATATGTGTTCACTGGTTTATTAATTAAAAACAGATTGTGAACATGTAAATGATAACAATTTATTAGATTATAGTTTTATGAAATGCAACAACCACAAAGTGCAATTAATTTAAAAAATACAAGATTTATGTATTAAATTATTTCATTTATAATTGGTGTTTAGATACAAATCAATTAAGATGTGGATCACGTGACACAGATCTAAATAAAGTGTTGACATTGTTTCCAATGTTTTAATTTTTAACCGACTTCAAAAAAAGGAGGAGGTTCTCAATTCGACGGAACCTTTTTTTTTGTATGTATATTCCCCGATTACTCGAAGATGGCTGGACCGAATTGGGTTTAAGTTTTTTTTGTTTGAAAGGGTATACTTCCAAGGTTGTCCCATAATCATCAAGTCAGTATCTGATGATAGGATCCTGGAGAAATAGAGAGAAATTTTCAAATTTTATAGGCACACTAGAAGCGATTTGGGTAGTTTTTGGAAGAGTAGGTACTTTCTCGGAGTGGTTCCATTTCAATTTGGTGAAGATCTGATGAAGAACTTCGGAGATAGGGACCGGAACTCCTCAATAAATTATAGCAAATGGACTGGGATTGCAGAAATCTCATGTCTGTCTATTGTTTTCACCAGTTCATAACATAACATCACGCCGGTACGCTGTGAAGGGACATGTGAACCACTAAAAAGTGAAAAAAAAAACTTTATACAAAAAAATACAACCGACTTCCAAATAAAATCCACTAAAAAGTATTCGGTTTTAAGTATTAAGTTTGACACCGACTGCTGAAATTAACCGAATTAATTTCGGCAGTCGGTGTCAAAAACGAAAAAACAACCAAAAACACCGACTGCCGAAATTAAAGTTATTTTATACATTTTAGTGTACTTAAGTATTTTATTTTAGTTCATATAGAAAACGACTACGTAACTAAAAGGAAAAAAAATAGTACATACAGCACAGCCTACTGCAGATTAGAAGCTAGTTCAACATAGAATGCTCGAGTGACGTCTCTATCTCAGTATCTATAATTATATTATATAAAAATGAATTCCTATTTCCCTTTGTCTCGCTACACGCGTGAACGGCTGGACCAATTTCGCTAATTCTTTTTTGGTTGTGTTTGTTATTGTCAGGAGAAGGTCTTATGAAGGAAAATTTTGAAAATACCTATACATCCGGGCGAAGCCGGGGCGGGCCACTAGTATATAATAAATGTACTCTGTGCACACGATACTGCCGGTCGATTCTATAAACATGTCGAAGGCTTGGGTGAAGTGATCACGAGGTGAGCTGTCAATCCATACAATCAAGATGTCACGTGATCACGAAGTGAGTTGTCATTCCATCTTGATTCTATGGATTGACAGCTCACCTCGTAATCACTTCACCCAAGCCTTCACTTCGACATGTTTACAGAATCGACCGGCTGATTTCCATAAACTTCTGTAGAAGTTTCAGTCAGTAATTCGGTCACTTTAGTTACGCAGAATAGTGGGAATAAAGAGAATGTAGGATGCCAGAGCGTCCTGCCACGGCTGCGGAATCGTTCGAAAGAGTTACCGCGGCCCTGGGAGGCTACTCTCTAAGCCCGAAGTTCGTAGATTCGGCCTTAGTCGCGGGCGTATTCTAGTCCGTATCACCTAACCACTAAGAATTAATGACAACACGATTTGACAGTTACTGTCAAAACGTGTTGTCATTTTTAGTCGGGGTTCGGAACTAATCGTTATTCCGTAGGTATACGGAGTAGAATACGCCCGAAACTACGGACTTCGGGTTAAGAGAGTAACCCCCCTGACTCGCAAAGGGCATTTGGCGGTACATGGGTGGGTTTTATTCAATTAAAGTCTGACACTCGTTGTTTTACACGGATTTTAGGAAATGTCGTAACCTAACATGCTCGCTGTGAATGTTACATTACGCCCATAACACAGGTCAGTACCCAGCTTTAGAGTTGACCTAAAAGGGAATCGGTAACTTGATTGTTCACTTTTGTCTGTCTGTATTGTCTTGATTGGTCACTTTATTTTAATCTTGGTGTTCTTTGTCTCAAGAACTATCAACAATCCTCTCTTCCTAGGTGTAAACCAGCCACACGAAGACCTAGTTCCTCTAAGTTCTCACCCGGTTCCACTGAGTAACGCGCCCGATCCTCTGTGTGACATCAAAGTGAAGGAGGAGATCGATGAGGCAGCAGCAGAGGATTGGATGGTGAAAGAAGAGGAGACCGTGGGAGTGATGCCAACGGGAGGGATGAGGCCAGGGGATGGGAGATCATTGCGAGTAGTACCACCTCCTACAGCGGACCTGGTATGTACTGACTTGTCACTAGCTATGGGCTAGTGATTGCAGAATTGTAAGAAAGAGTTACCGCGGCCCTGGAACGCAAAATGTATTAGTAGGAACACGGGTAGGTTTTATTGAGTAAGAGTCTGACACTCCCTACCGCTCCGCCCACTGCAGAACGAGGCATTTGATGATTTGCCAATTAAGGGGTCTTACACAATAGTCATGCAGTCGTTCGTGCAATAACAACACTGATGGAACGGGTTCCCAACTTTTTGTCCTAGAAATATATATTAAGGTCGGCGAACTAAAATGAACCGTTTTTTAGAAAAGTAAACAGTAATAATTTTTTAGATTTTTTAAAAACATGTTTTTTGGAGGTTTTTTGCACAATAAAAATTATTGCAAACCAGAGTGGCAAGTCTACTCATATTCGAGCGCATCTCATACACATCTGAATGCGATCGTTGCTTAGTAGACTTGACCCTCGGGCTAATCTTTTTGCTTTATAAATGATCACTTACTTTGTTTCTGGACCTCATCAGAAGGCTTAAAGTCACCCAAAGAGCAATGGAGAGGGCAATGCTCGGAGTTTCCTTGCGTGATCGAATCAGGAATGACGATATCCGCAAGAGAACCAAGGTTACCGACATAGCCCGAAGGATCGCCAAACTGAAGTGGCAGTGGGCAGGGCACATTGCTCGCAGAACAGATGGTCGATGGGGCCGAAAAGTTCTGGAGTGGCGACCGCGTACCGGAAGACGCAGCATTGGAAGGCCTTCCACAAGGTGGACCGATGACCTGGTGAGGGTCGCGGGTAGCCGATGGATGCGACACGGACCGGTTGTTGCGGCGACACTTGGGGGAGGCCTATGTCCAGCTGATATGATGATGATGATGACTTTGTTTCTTAGCTTATTTTGTTCCGGAGCTCGTTGCTTTATTTAGCAACGAGCACGGATCGATTTTGACTCGTCCGTGTCTCGGTGCGCACGTTCAGCCGTTGCTCCCGGTTGTCATTTGTAGTCCATTGTGCATATTGGGTAATGTTGCCATCTTTTCTGTAACTTATATGGTGCACATAATAAAGAGTATTCCGTTCCATTATATCTTTGACAGTTCTCACGGGTATTTGGAAGTCATAAAATGTGACTCCAGTCTTGCGGGGGATATGGTGTTTCCTAGTGTTCTATTAGACTCTGGCTGGCTCTCTCTGGCTCTCTGGCTGGCTTCTAAGCCGATCTCAAAGGCATGGAGGAGTCTTAATATGATTTGGACACCCATCCACGACATGTCTAGTTTTACCCCTTTTGAAACTCAAACCATACACATTCACTTATTAATTATATTTTATGTGTGCGTCTATCTGGTGGACTGTCGCCAAATAAATGGGAAAACAGCACCCTATTACTCAGACTCCGCTGTCCGTCTGCCACCAGGCTATATCTCATGAACCGTGATAGTTAGACAGTTGAAATTTTTACAGATGATGGTACAGGTTGCCGCTATAACAACAAATACAAAGAAAATAGAATAAAAGAAATATTTAAGGGGGCCATGCAACAAACGTGTCTTTTTTTGCCGTTTTATAGATAATGGTACGGAACCCTTCGTGCGCGAGTCCGACTCGCACTTGGCCGGTTTTCTTTCTATCTTTCCTCCATCTAGTGAATATGTCATTTTTTCCAGTTCCAAACAAGCAACACAGAGCAAAAAATCAAGAACTTAACCCGACAAAGTAAACGCGCTCGCGCTCGCCTCCGCGACGTCCTCAAGACGCTGCGCCGGCGCGACGTGGAGGTCAGTGAGCTGCAGCACCGAGTGGACACGCTGAGCCGGTTTGTGCGCGGACACCATGGGACGGACGTCGTGGACGAACTCGTCGGATCTGCTGCCAGGGGGGATGGGCTGAGCAAGCAGGTGCAGCTTCTTCCTTTGACGTGACAACGTCTAATAAATTGATGAACGTCGGCTGCACGCACGAAAAAGGATGACTCATTCTAACGTTACGCTCATTGTAACGTTACGCTCATTGTAACGTTACGATCATTGTAACGTTACGNCTTTTAACCTTCTCCGAACAGTTCGAGCGCTCACAGATACTCCGTGGAAGTCGCGAAGTTGGTTTTGTATCTCAATGGAGGTAAGGTGACGATTTCTCAAGCTGGTCGTCACGATGAATCGATCCTGCCTTTCAGTTGTGACCCGAGATCCGACCGCCTTCCTTGGCGACGAACAAAGCCGCCAGTCTCTAGGTACCTCCGATAAACATTTCGGACCGCAGATCGACTTAAATTAAGTTGAGCACTCACGTTTCTTTGGCTGTGTCCGGCCTGAATAAGTGCCACAGCTTGGGCGGCGACTTCAGGTGAAGTATCCATAGATTATTGATAGAACCTCACCCATAATGTTAAGAATAAGTAATGTTTGTTGCAAAACCAAAGATATCAATCACTTTTTCAAGAATTAAATCCAAGTAAACCAATAAAACCAAGTTTTCTTAGTATTCGATTGTTTGATATCAACAAACAGGCTCCAAATTGTCTTTTGTTTCTTTAAATTCTGTGTTCGAAATTCAAAAAAAGACTATCGAATGAAATTGTGAACNATTTTTTTAGTGAATTATTGCTCGACAACACATGGATCAATTAGTGGAGCAATCTGCAGCAACTTCAATAAAATACGTCGTTTTACGGCAATTGCTTCATATATTCCAAATTGCTCTCTCTGTCTTGTTTTTCTCAACTAAATTGCTCGTGTATGAAAGTATTACCTAATTTCTTAGTTTCTCCATATCGTTCATTGTTGTCATTGCAAAACATTTCGCCAAATAGACGCCAGCACGCGTCTGTTGTGCCGATGCCATAATTGCTTGATGTTTTGTGACGTCACTATCAACCAGTACCTATCGCAGTGTGAGCGCAATTTCTGAGATACAGGTGTATGCGCACTTGGGGTACTCCGCCGTGTGGCTCCTGTTCTGAACAGGGCGCAGGGGCGCCGCACTCACACTCGATATCCGACCCAAAATGAAGATGAAAAAAAATTAGCGGTCTCGGGACAAATACGTTTTCACGAAATTTACACGTGTCTGTACAACCGTGTGTTGAGGTTCTATGATAAAAAGAGACAGGGAAAGAGAGAGAGAGAGAGAGAGAGAGAGTTGCGCACCCGGCTGCGCACTCACTTGCTCGTGTGCTCATTTGCTTGTAGAATAGAATAGAATATATTTTTATTGTAAAACATGAGTATATATCATAACATGTGCAAGGTCTGAAAAAATGGTTAGATCTGCATGTTTTGTCATTTATGGCGTACAAAAACAACATATTTGGTTTAAAATAACCACAAAAGATGAGTCTAAACAACAAAACAATTTTTTCCTTCGTCGTAATACCTANGGCGTACAAAAACAACATATTTGGTTTAAAATAACCACAAAAGATTTGAGTCTAAACAACAAAACTATTTTTTCTTCGTCGTAATACTACCTACTTAAAAAAAGACGAAAATGTACAGATTAGGTTTTATAGATTTGAGATTCAAATTGTAAAAATGTCGTATTGCGGAAAAATACAATTAATTAGAAGAAGTAGGCTCGATACACTCAGGCATGACATCACCCTTTTTGGAAAATCACCACGCTCCTGTGCCATGCCTCCGGTGTTATGCCAGTGAGGATGACGGAATTGAAGAGCTTTACAAACACACAGCATACGGCATTTCGTTACGCGACGACTTCAACTAAATCGCTTCTATCGCAACTTCGAATGAAATAAATATTTAAGAGGGCGCCCATACACCGAACGTGATTTTTTGCCGGTTTTATAGATAATGGTACGGAACCCTTCGTGCGCGAGTACGACTCGCACTTGGCCGGTTTTTTAAATAATACTTTTCATTAACAGAAATACCGAATGATGGTCCAGCGAAGGGACGAGAAGATCTCCGAGTTACTTGCTGAGGTGGAGAGTCTGCGCCGCGCTGCACCCGAGCGTCGCGGGAGCCAGCGACGCAGCTGGGTGGGTGCGCCGAGCACGCAGGTACGCAGGTACGGGGTACCGATGGTACACGGTACAGATGACGCGACATAATTCATTATTGATCGTGTTGTATTTGTATATGTCATTGGAAAATTGCAGATTCCGTAAAATAAAAATAAATTGCAATAAATCTTTATTAGACTAAATTTATCGATATATTAGAAAAATTGCAGACTCCGTACGGTTGTAATCAATCTTGATTAAATCATAATTTCTCAATATATTATGATAAAATCGTTTTGTATACAATCAATTTCAATGGTTTCCAATATATTTGCTAGAAAAACTAGTTAAGTTTGTAAAATATCAATAATATCAATTTTACAATCTTACGGCGTTTGCAATTTTCAAGTGACATATACAAGACAATCAATTAATCTCTGCCTTATCCCAATTACGTTCGAGGCTTCAAATAACACAACCATTTAGACATATAAATATTGCGACCACAAAAATAAAAAAAAAGAAATTACAAGCCCGACCCAAGTGATTATAGTCCAAAATGTCAAAAAAAAAACGTGTATTTCAATAATATAAAGACATAATATAGTCTTAACTCTTTTCTCAGATCTACAGCATCAAGAATGACGAACGAATGAAGAAAGCTAACAGACAACTATTGATTATCAAACGTGACGACCGACAAAAGTCACCCGACATCCGACAAAAGTCATCCGACATCCCACACACATCCAATATCCGACAAAAATCGGTCCAAAACACTTCGGAAAACCGACAAAAGTTGTTGGGCCAAGGCCAGACGGAGATCCTGAAGAAGTCGTTAGTCGGTGCTCTAAACACGTTTGACATTCGACAAAAATCATTGGTTGATGCCAAACCAACCTTTGTAATTGAAGAAAACAACCCAGTTAGCTTTAAAGATACGCCACGAAAGTCTGTCAAAAAAACTCCTAATAATCCATTGGCAGTTATGCAACCCGTACTGGGAGGCGCAGAAAATCTTTCATTCGGTACTCCAACCACGTTGGATGTCCGACAAAACTCATCAGTTGTAAAAACAACGTCGGTCGTCCCACAAATCGGGAACAAACGCAAGTCGGAAATCCAACAAAATGTCGAGAAAAGACAAGTAGTCAGCCATCCCAAGTTGGACATCCGACAAATAAAGTCATCCGACATCCCACACACATCTGTCGGTCTCCAACGTACATCGGGCGTCCAACAAAAGACTCTGGTCATACAAATTGATGGAATGCAGAGTACTGTGATACCACCTAAGCTTGTGAGGTTGGAAGATGACAATTGAGGGAAGTAGCGGTAACAATACTTCATTTAAGTTTTTATATCAGTGTAGTCTTTTGGCTCGGCTTCCAGTGGAGCTGGATGCAGCTGACTACCAGTATGCGACATGGAGCGACTGCCTCCATCATCATCATCATATCAGCCTGCACACGTCCACTGCTGGACATACACCTCCCCTACGTGTGGCCACAAGAGCCGCTCCTGTGCGCCTCGCATCCACCGGCTACCCGCGAGCCTCCCCAGGCGCACGCTCCACCTTCCGGGGATTCTTAGCACCCCTTGCTTCGCCGTGACCTTGACCGCTACCGGAGTCAAGGGTAGACGGGCTGCTGGGCACTAGGGGCCATTCTTTCGATGTGCCTATCATTTGGGGGAGTTGCCATAATCGCCACGGTTGGCAGGCAGGTTGTCGATCGCAGTGTAGCTGTTGCAATGCACAGAGAAAGCTGCTGCCCATTCTCTGGTGAGTCCCTTAGTCGCCTCTTACCACCACACCCTCGGGAAGAGATGGGATGGTGCTATTCTTTTACATTACACTACACAGTAACTGGGTAACACGATGCCACGCGGTATGGCTGCTTGTCATAAGCTTTTGGTGACGACAGTCCAAGATGTACAAATGCCAGGCGGCACCTGTACGGACGCTTCGTGACGCACGGAGCGGTCTCGGTATCTTGGTAGTTTGTCTTTTGGATGATATACAAGTCACTGTTGACCTAAGGGGCCATCCATAAATTACGTCATACGTTAAAGGGGAGGGAGGGGGTCGACGAAGTGTGACATTGTGTGACAAGGGGGTGGGTCCTAAATTTCGTGACGTCACATTTTAAAATCTATTATAATCTAAGTGTTAAAACACGAACTTTAAACTATTACTTTACGAAAACCTCAAAAACATATACAACTATATCTGTGTAAATATAAGATAACAATTGTTTTGTCGACCACANTCAAAAACATATACAACTATATCTGTGTAAATATAAGATACCAATTGTTTTGTCGACCACTCGCTCTACTAGTGTTACGCGCCGACTGCCTAGGCGCCCTTTGATAAATGCCGCCAAACGCAATGCGCCTAGCGGTGTTTTCTTCGTTTCTATTCCATTTGACCACTGACTTTCGCGGATGAAACAATATCGTTCTTAGTTCTGATATTTTGTGATTTTTAATTTACGAAACAAGTTTAAAATGAACAAAAACAGTGATTTAGGTAATCTTTACCGTAAACTATATAAAACATCATAAATGTAAATGTGCAAAATATGTGACGTCACACTAGGGAGGGGGAGGGGGGGAGGCTCACAAATGTGACCAGCTGTGACAAGGACGGAAAGAGGGGCAAAAAATCATGAAATTCGTGTGACGTAATTTATGGATGAGTCCTGTTGTAGAAGAGGAATACTTTCAATTGTTATTTATGTGTTGAAAATAATTGGATTCGAAATGGCGTTGTAGTAAGCTCTCCCGCAGGTGTGTGTGGCAGAATTAGGTCACCAATATTATATGAATTATTGTAAATGAACTTGTGTGATATAATAAGTGATAATTATTATTTATTTATTTATTATTTACTTTATTGTACACCTCATAATAAGAACAGGACAATCAAATATAAAATAAGTGTACAATGGTCTTATCGCACAAGGCAATCTCTTCCAGACAACCTTTGGGTGGATTGAACGGAACGAGATAGATTGAGGGCTGTCAATTTTGTTTCATGATGGCGAATTGTAAATAATATTATTTAATTAAAAATGAAACACTAAAATGTTTAAGGTACTTAAACTGAATGTACATTATTTATTTACTTATTAAATAAAACTTGCATATAATTGCAAGGATCACATTTTTTTATTTAAAAGTTCTAAAAACAAGAAATTATTTGATTACTTAAATTATCTAAATAGTCTATAATACTTATTAAGTTTAAACTAAGGTTGCTGTCCAAAATAACTTATTTTTTGTAAAAAATTGATCGAATATTCAGGCATTATACTAAATTCAAGTGAATCATACTATTTCCCTAAACGTGATTAATCAGTCCTGCTGGGAGTGCTGGAGTTACTGCGGCACATTTTATAATTATGGGAAATCGTCAAATGGGCGGCGCGGGAGGGAGTGTCAGACTCTTATGACTAAAACCCACCCGTGTTCCCACCTGCTAATGCCCGCCGCGTTCCAGGGCTGCTGGAACTCTTTCGAACAAATTCGTGGTACCCTGGCGGCTGTGTCCGGCGGTCCAATGTCCGCGGCGCTGGAACGCGGCGGGTTGGAGGAACACTCGCAGGTGAAGGAAGGTGAGTTTCAGTAAGTAAGAGTCCGGCGCTCCCTTCGCTCCGCTCAGAGCGGGAGGACTCATCATTTTCCATTTATAAAAAAGGTGATTAATCAGTTTTAATCATTTTGTTTCGAGTTTAAAGCTCAATAGACAGCGTCACTAAAACGACAATAAATACATTGAAATTCTGAATCACAGACATCTTATCAAGTAACATACTTATCAATATTTGGTCATGACAATCTTACCAAACTAATTATTTTATATTAACTAGATCAGGAGTACCGACATTACGCTAGCGAGCTAGTGAACACAAGAAATAACTCTACGATATGTACTATAATATCTTAATT
The DNA here is from genome assembly GCA_002192655.3 of Mamestra configurata. Lineage (NCBI taxonomy): Eukaryota > Metazoa > Arthropoda > Insecta > Lepidoptera > Noctuidae > Mamestra > Mamestra configurata. The sequence continues at coordinate 44,205 of NDFZ01004728.1, read as the reverse complement.
AGGCCCCGTTTCGGGAACGAAAATGAATGTGACAAATTGTCCATCTCACGTTAGCTTCTGTGATTGGCTGAATTAATTATCAACAGCCAATCGCAGCACGTGGCTTTCATTTATTTTTTAATTCGACACTTTTTTATATTTTTTCAGAAACTTTCTAACTTAGGTTAGACAAAGTATTGCTCTTGAATGGCGAAATGTAGAAAAATCTTCGAATTTGGAAAAAAAATCAATAAATATAAGTGTTGAATTTTTTTGTTCTCAATCTGAATAATTTTTAGCAACACAAGACAGTTGCACTACATTGTTGCAGCAACATAACAAGTCACGTGGAAAAATAAACTTATTAAATAGAGCTTTTGAAGTGATAACTTTGTTATGGGAGGGTAAACCGCTTCGTAACGTAAAGCGTTACGGCGCCAGTCTGTCTGGCTTCCCTTTCTCTCAGGCATACGGCAGCGGTAGGCAGGCTCTTCCTCTCTCACTCTAACCCACAGCGCTAGTCGTATTTCGGACAGACGCTAACCATATTAAATAGTTCAACTTAGATTAGTTTAAGTTATCACTTCTGTCGGCCGTCCCGAGACCCACACGTTTCTTTTTTATCAAATCTTATAACTACTAATATCGTACGCGTATGTACAACATGTACATATTCTAAAATAAAATTATTACAATATAATATATTCACAGCTGGCAAAATTATTAATTTATCACATCTTAATTTCTAAAGTTACATATTAAATTAAAATATCGAAGCCTTGTACAAGCAATTTATCCTATTAGACGCCAATTTACTACCCTAAACTTGAAATCAGTCAGTTTGTACTCGCAACGCGTTGCGCTACAGTGTTGCACGTCACGTCGCGCTGGCGTCGGGCCCTTGTTGCTGCAACAGCGTCCAGTACAGACCGCGGCGCTTCACCAGCTCGTCGTGCGAGCCGCTCTCTGCAACCACGCCTGTAACAAACAGTGTAACGTATCATTTTCTGCTCGTTTTTCCCAACTATGCTGGGCTCGGCTTCCAGTCTGGATGCAGCTGAACACCAGTATGTAACATGGAGCCACTCTGACCCCAGCGTCGAACAAGGGCAGGAAGATGATGATCATGATTGATCTGACTTTCCCAATCCAAAAGGGAATTTTATTGAAAAACGTCATAGATTTCCAAAAAATATTGGACACGTATTTTTTCTTTTTACACGAAAAATGAAGACGATATAGTGCGTTGAAAACGCGTGACGTCACTATGATGGTACAATATTAACCAGGGAAGTGACGTCACGCGTGTTTTCAACGCACTGTACTACTGTAATACAATTTTACCTCTTGAACGCGATCGTAGCACAATTATGTGACAAACGAAAATTTACTCTGTACGCCAACACCACAAAAAGTACAGTAAATTTGTGGCTTGGTTAGGGGTACGCCGATGCTTTGGCGTTCAAAAGTTGATCAAGTCTCCAACCTTTGAAGGTGTTTTTGGCCTGATTGATGTACCTACAGACCGTAAATTCAAGTCACATACTAGCTGAATCCAGCTGCTGAAGACTACAGTTGTTTCGTTTTAGCACGACAGGAGCGGTGATTGACAAACTGTATTTACCTATTCATTAAAAAAAGGGTTCCGAACGAATCTCATTTTTGTAGCATTATACTAAAAACTTCTAGGTTTTCCTGTAATAGGTATATGGGTAAAGTTATTTGCATTATTTTCAAAGTGTGTACCAAATTTCAAGACAATTAGTCCAGTAGATTCGGAGAAAATTGGCTGTGACAGACAAACAGACAGACACCCGAGTGAGGGATCCTGAAAGGGTTCCGTTTTATATGGATATTCGAAACCTTAAATGTCAGAAATGAAGCCGTCTTGAATCTACATTTATCGTGAGCACTGAAGATATTGCGATGTCCGCTACTACAAACAATACATTGAGGTATAGGTACGTTACCTTTGTCGATGACGCAGATGACGTCAGCGTGGCGGACGGTGGCGAGGCGGTGCGCGATGATGATGGTGGTCCGCTCTGCCGCCGCCGCCTCCAGCGCCGCCTGCACCGTCTGCGAACACGTTACATTGTTTATATGGAACTGAGGCATCCACGACTAATCTAATCTCAAGATCTGCAGCGTAGCCTTATCCTAAATATGTTGGGGTCGGTTTCAGTGGCGTAGCTTGCCTTGTGTAGTGTTGTCACCCCTCGAAATTAGCAGCTAATGGGTTGCCACTTTCGTTCTGGTGGCGGCAGGCCCAACCCAGAATTTCGAGAGGGAGGGGGGTGTTCCATTTGTGCCTCAGAGTTTTTTTTCTTATGCAATGAACTATTTTTGATGCCTGATGCAGGTAAGCTCAAGAACTAAGAGAGTTCAGAATGTAAGAGCGAGCTCGAAAATGTTGGCATCCCACCTCGGATTGGTTTCATTGCGTCACCCGTTTGGTGTGTCATCTGACCTTGTCAAAACAGTCAACAAACGGTCGGGTGTCACCAGCTGCAGGGTTTTTGAACGTTAATAAATAGGGACAGGGCAGGAGAATGATGTCGATGATTCTGTGACATTAAGATTAAACCGTCAAGTTCTGACGCAGAGCGGCTACAGATGAGCAAAAAAAACAGAATTCCTATTTTATTTTGACATCATCATCTTCAAAAACTACGAGTTTTGGTTACTTTTAAAAATAGGCAAGCGTGCTCTATCGTCGACATCATCGCTTTCCATCAGGTGAGATTGTTGTCAAACGCAAGCTGATTAATAGAACCTTACCTTCTCGCTGGTGGCGTCGAGCGCGGAGGTGGGCTCGTCCAGCAGCAGCAGCGCGGGGCGCCGCACGAGCGCGCGCGCGATGCCGAGGCGCTGCTTCTGTCCGCCCGAGAGTGACGAGCCGCTGCCACTGCCCAGCACTGTAGCATAGCCCTGGGGGGAACACATCCAGCGTTACACTCGAATTTGGAAACTGCCTTACAGCATCTTTCTCAGATAGACTAGCGGAATCTATACCGCCACAAACACGAAAGTAGCGACATCTATGACACCGTACACGAAAAAATCCTGCATTAATATCAGAGTTTTCCGTGTGATTTGAACATATAGACAGCCCATTATCAACCATCGGGCAGTTGCCCGCCAGACATAAAAACCCGTCTGGTTGGAGCATCCTTCCTTTTCAATGGAGGTTTTCGGACCTTTACACCCTGTTTATCGGTGTTTCCGGCGTGTGACTTGTCGTATTTTGAGTAAATTTGTTACAACCTTATGCATTTTTTCAATTTTAGCATTGTTTTTAAATTATACTTAAGTAGGTAGGTACTTGTACATTTTTATATTTATCAAATTTATAGATACATTTTTTTATACTTTTAATTTTTATTAATGTTATATAATATTATCTTATCATTTTTACTTTTTTTTTGTTTTATCAATTTTAAACAATTTCTTAAATTTCATACAGTTTTTGATTTTATTTTTAACATTTATTTTTAGCTGTGTGTTTATGTTTTCGAGCGTAAGTATGGCACTCGTGGGCTGCAGCTAAAAATCAGCGTCAGGTGGTATACCTTGTGTTGCCATCTGGCATTATGCTGAGCTGAGACCCTTTAGGCATTGTTGGTTTTGATTATTTATTTTGTTTAATTTTTAGGTGTTTCAGTTCTGTTCAATTTTCTTTCTTTTCCTTTCAAACATAATTTGAACTCACCATAGGCAGGCCGGTAACAAATCCATGCACGTTCGCCTGCTTGGCCGCCTCGATGATCTCGTCCATGGGCACCTCGCGCGAGTTGTCTCCGTACGCGATGTTCTCCTGGATGCTGCGAGAGAACAGCGACGGCTCCTGCTGCACGAGGCCCAGCTGGGCGCGCAGGTGCGGGAGGGTCAGGTCGCGCTTGATGTCTTTGTCGTCTATACTCTGTAGATCAAATTATACATTTTAAGGTTTAAATCGTGGAACAGGATTCGCATTTTTATAACTTCAAAAGTTTTTGCTTCTTATCAAAATTAGATATAGTAATGCCATCTGTTACCTACAGTGAACCCTATGGAGTACTAATAATTATGAAGTATGATTATGCGTTTTACTTCTAGAAGTTATTGTGATTTGTTTTATCTCGGAGCCTGCTATCAATGGGTGCCAATTCTACAAAATTTCAAGCAATGTTCGCATTCTCATGCTGCATCCTGGAAATATCTCAATTCTCAACAGACATAATAGCTTTAAGAAATATTTACATTTAGAAAGTACTGGGCCCATAACCTATAAATCAAACACTAGATGGCACTCTAATGTTTGATTTATAGGCTATGGGCCCATTCGCAATCTGCCAAAAAAAAAAATTTTTGGCAGATTGCGAATTGGCCCTCTAGTGTTAATTAGCTGTTATGTCTGTTGAGATATTTCCAGGATTACACATTTTAAATTACTCGTATTCGCCGGAAGTAGTGAGTAAATGATAACTAATAGCTTCTGGAGACGCAGCGTTGGCGTGGCCTCCCACAAAGAGGATCGATGTACTGGTGAAGGCTACAGGAAGCCACTGCATGCGAGACTCACGGGGACTGTTGATGTGGCGACACTTGGGGGAGGCCTATGTCTAGCAGTGGACGTCTTCCGGCTGAACAAATGATGAACAGTTGTACTCACCACGGTGCCAGCATCGGCGTCATAACTCCTCATGAGCAGGTTCAGGAGCGTGGACTTGCCGCAGCCGCTGGGCCCCACCAGTGCCACCGTGGCCCGCGCGGGCACGCGCAGGCTCAGGCCGCGCAGGACGGCCGCCTTGGGCCGCGAGGGGTACGCGAACGATATGTTCGAGAACTTCACCTCGCCTGTTGCCGACTGGAATCAAAACGAAATAATTGTATAGCGTGTCATGTTTGTACAGTGAGAGTGCAATGGCAGATGTTCACGCGCTTCAGACGACTTTTTAAAAGGTACTTTTTTATTGACCTAGATTGTACCTACCTAATTATTACTGTGTACTTAACTATGATTTGTGAGGTAATTTGCTTGTTACTTAATATAGATCTTCAATCGAAATTGCTTACTAAAATCTGTCTACAAATTGATTAAAAGTAGTAACGACAACAATGCTCCAAGAATTGAACCTTGAGGAACTCGCGACCCGATCAGAGATTAATAATATTGCTAATAATAGACTTAATTTTATTATATTAAGAAAATAAATAAATCAGTGGTAATATAAAATAACGAATACTTACTGCAGTAAAAAGCAGAACGAAAGGAAATAATTTTATATTTGATTAATTAAGTACCTTACAAGGAAAATTTATTTATTTATCATTATAACCAACTTGAATTAACAGTTTAAAAAAAAACACACAAACAAGTTAAGTATTGAGCTGTCCAAAACAACATTATTATTATAAAAGCGCTCTTCCACTCTCCTACCCATAGACAATTTTAGTTTTTGTTTAATATTTACTACCGAACATTCATTATTAAATTAATTGTAATAAAGGTTTGAGATTTGATCGTAGTGGAATGAAAATGGAAAATATGAAGTGCAAGCGTTTGATAGCGACTTCGCCGTTAGCAGTGAAAGTATTATTGCTTGTGGGGCGGATGGGTGACCATCTTAACATACCGAGATTCCTCCGTGCTTCGGAAAAAAGCACGTTTAGCCGCTGGATCCGGCTGTCATTTGTAGATCTTTAGCAGTCGTTACGGATCGTCAAAAGCCAGAGAACTGACACCAGGCTTGCCAAGAAGTACCGTGTTCCCCAGTGAATGGGTTGTGAAGGTCTGGTAGGTAGCCGGTCCACGTAAAATACTGATATTCAGCTGGATCCAGTTTAACTGGAAGCCGACCCCAATATAGTTGGCAAAAGCAGGCAGAAGACGATGAATGTATAGTTTTGTCGTTACCCAGTGTGCGTGGTCTTGCGCGGTGTGCTGCGAGCAGACGGCGGGGCGGCGGGCGAGCGCGCGCACNTACTGTGTTCCCCAGTTAATGGGTTGTGAAGGTCTGGTAGGCAGCCGCTCCACGTAAAATACTGATATTCAGCTGGATCCAGTTTAACTGGAACCCGACCCCAATATAGTTGGCAAAAGCAGGCAGAAGACGATGAATGTATAGTTTTGTCGTTACCCAGTGTGCGTGGTCTTGCGCGGTGTGCTGCGAGCAGACGGCGGGGCGGCGGGCGAGCGCGCGCACGATCCTGTCGCCGGAGCGGCGCGCGGCCGCGAAGCTCGGCGCGAACGACAGCGCCGCCGCCAACATCCACGCGCCGTAGATCAGCGCCTCGGACACGCTGCCGGACAAACAAACGTCTCTTTAATTATAGCCGCCGCAGTAGTATACAACCGACTCACCGACTATGCTGCACCTCTTAATATTCATAACCTACGATTCCTCTTATAATAAGCCGTGCTTGCATTTTCAAACCACTAAATATGAATGAAAACTTTATTGTGAATTTTTTTTTTAATTTTATTATAACTTTTATCCCCAGCGACACGATAGGTACTTACCACCATCTTAAAAGTTGTAGAATATTAAAAAACATTTACATATCACTTATATTATTGCTCATATAGGCTCCATAGGTACATGTTTGCCTATCCTCCTTTCATCGCCAAATACAACCGTGTGGTCGGGATATCGACCACATCGCAACCACCAGCTGTCCGTCCGTAAACACTAGCCAAAACATGACCACATCGCAACTAGTAGTTATCAGCCGGCCTGTTCCGTCAACATCTCACCATGTACACTTAGGTGGAGTGATCATAAAGTGAACTGTCATTCTATCTTTTTGGAAGGATTGACAGCTCACTTCATGTTCACTTCACCGATGCGTACCTATAAGGTAAAAGTTTCACAGAATCGCATTACAGAACGCAACTGCAAGAAGCTGCAGCGACATTGTTTGACTACTTTTTGTCGCTGCGATGTGATGTGGTTGTGGCACGTGTGAATTTTTCCTATATGCATTGTAGCGACATCTATACCGCTACATAGGAACTACATCTGACCTTAGACGTCACACAAATCCTACATCGCGCCAGCGAGTGAGCGATCTGTCTGAGTTTCGTGCGGCCAACACAAATATTCTGCGTGTACTAACTGAACGAATACTGTTCTCTCCTCAAAACTTCAAGACTTCATAAACTAATTTGCATGGGCCTTATTTGACCATTTTAATGTATTTTCTTTGAAAGACACTGATTTCTCCCATCATAAAATATAAAGAAGTAAATATCATTTATAAATCAAAGTGTATTCTCACAGTATAGCAAACTGGTAGGGTAAGTCCTCCCTGGCGATGAGGTACCCGGCGTAAGCAAGCGACACGGCGTACCCCAGCGTGGGCGCGCACACGCACACGCCGTACACGGGACCTCGCACGCGCCGTGAGGGGGCTGCGCGGGCCTCGGCTTCAGACAGGGACGCTGAGTAGCGCGCGAGGATGGTCTCTTCTACACCTGTGGGGGCAAACATCCTTACATGTAACTACGTATCGAAGAGACAAGTGATCCTGCGGCCCAATAAATCCATGGTAATTGCCTTAAATAGATCAAAACATAACATAGGGTGACAAAATAGGTGAACCATGTATTTTTGAGCTTGCTTCAGTTAATTTAAATCGAGCTTGCTTTTGCAATCGTTGAACTTTATCGTGCAGGCTTCATTCACTCCTGTATTTGCTCAATTAATATTGAGCTCGCTTGTTTTGCTCTTGCATTCGTTTAATAGAAGTAGAGCTCGCTTCGCTCGCTCTTGCATTCGCTTGATTAATATGGAGCTTGTTTCGCTTTTGCTCCCTTGCTCTACCGCCCAAGACTATCTACGTGTGAACAGTGACGATCACCAAAAAATTGCCGAGTTAATGAAGCTCATCAGAACATTTTACTTTACAAAATAACAGGGGAGGAGTAAGAAAAAATATAATTTCACTTCCCTTCTTTTCAAGCAGGAGACGACTACTAGAATACAGGCCTCCTCGTTAAGAGAGTGAGGCCTGAGCCCCAGCAGTGGGAACATTATAGAGAATGTGTACTGACCCAGACTGTGCACGGTGCGCACGTTGAGCACCGCTTCAGTGGCGACCCGGCTGGCGAGCTCGAGTGCTGCCCTCTCGCGTCTCTCCGCGCGCTTGTTCACGTAGCCCTCCAGGTAGATGCCGCCCATCACCTGCGAGATATACTCCACGTTAATTATTATTATCTGACAGTCATGGAAGTATAAAAAGGTGACAGTACTGACACATGTTAGTACTGTCAGATAATAATAATTCACACTTCGAAAGTTGAGGTTGATTTTTTGAATATTGTAGATCATCTAAAACCGTGTCTTACAGCCGCTCCAGTTCCACGTAAAATACTGGTTTTCCGCTGAATCTAGTTAGACTGGACGCTGACCCAATATGCAATATGGTTGGGAAGAAGCAGGCAGGTGAACCAAGATGTGTATCATATCGCGAGGAAAGATGAACTTAACCTGGAACTCCTAATGGTTACTAGCAAGGTTGATGGCAAACGTCCGAGAGGTCGTAATCCACTCAAATGTGGACACACAATTAGGAAGCGCTGCAAAATACCGATGCACGTCGGGGGAATCACAACCCTCAGTAATGAGGAATAGGATGTTTGCTACAAGTGGAGCATACTCACACAAGGCACGGACAGCAGACTGACGAGCGTCATCTTCCACGAGTAGAACATGGCTAGCCCGACGCCCAGCGTCATCGTGCTCACGCCTTGAAGTACTGTCCCGAGTCTAGTACCTGTGGAGAGGGGAACAGAGGTTAGGATTTTCATTATTTTTAATAACGTTTTTTTTTTTGCAAAGAATAACTAATATCTTTTAACTTGGGCAATCGCCTTAACTTAAGAATGCAATATATTCGCGTCTTCTAAGTTGGTGGGCGCCGAATTTATCTTCTTCTATACTTCTAATTGCCGAACCTTTTTTACTCTTCGTTAGAAGAATCATCTTTTTTTAAAGGCGTACACTGCCACACAAACATACCTTACTGAGTAAAAAATAAAATTATGATTTGAGATTTTAGATCGGTTTTACAATAAATGTTTTAAAATAAAGGTGGTCCTAGATTGCTTCCTTGAGGAACCCAACCACCAAAAATATTTTAACACCTTTAGTTGAGAAGATATTTTGTGTTATTCAGTAGTTGCGTAATGAAAGACATTAATATTGACAAAAAATAGTTTTCGTGACTTCTTTAACTGTAATTATTTTACAACAGAGGTATAGCATATAGTGTCAAAAGCTTCAGTATGATTGGTTTTATCTAGAAACAGAAAATTATAGGTTGAAAACTTACCAGTGGCTCCTTGCACGGCCGCACAGTCAGTAGCTAGTCGGGCACAAAGCGCACCAACCGAGTTCTGAGATAGATCGAACCAGCCTTGTTCCTGGAGAGAAAATAGTTGTTTATCAGTTACAAAGTAGAAAGACGACAGATGAAGACACTTAATGTATACATACTGGATTGTTTTCATTTAAAAGTTATATACATGTGTACGCGGATTTAAAAAAAAAATATTTAGTACCTATAAATTATCTATACTGTTGTGTCAAATAACGTATTTTTTCTTACTTATTATATTTTTTAAATTAAAATGAATTCAAAAAAATTTGTTCTACATTTCAGTAACCAAAAATAGGTTACAACGTATATATGTACATACAGACGCACAGCTCTGAGTTTTATGAGTAGGAAAATTTTAGATTGATTGACTATTACTCGAATATGGCAATACAGAAGTCTTCACATACCTGCACGAGATAGTTCCTGAACGTCATCTGTCTCAGCCTATCCGTCAGCCTGGAGCCTGCCAGGTTGAAGAGCCACGCCTGCAGGAAGGTGACGAGCCCGCACGCCGCCGCCACGCCCGCGAACAGGCTCGCGTACAGCGTGGAGCGGGACAGGATCTCCGCCTTGTCGGACAGGGCGAACATCTGGGGGGGGAGCGCTGGGTTACATATTGCTTCTAATGTTAATGATTCAACTCAATACTTATACAGATGACAAAAAAAAACTAGGTTGGTATTCTGAGAAGAAATCTAAGCATATAAAAGAGAAACTGACTGACATATCAACACGTGGTTTTATGATGTATGTGAGCACTATTAAGGGATGTTTGAAAATCCAACCTCGAAAGGGGTGAAAAGGAGGAACATCGTTTGTAGTAAATCTGCGCAAGCGAAGTCGCAGGAGAAGGGCTAGTGCCGAAAATAAGTCAAGCCTTAGGTGATCTATGAGGAAATGCCCAGAGATTTAAGTAGAACAGTACGGTCAGTAGACGTATTTGTCAGTGATTGTGTAGCTAAGGAAATATTTCAGTAAGTATAGTAGCTTTCAATAGGTCATATGAAGTTTTAGGAAAGTTTATTTCTGTAGAGAGACGTCTTTGTCACTTATGAATCATACCTGTTATAGTCTCTTTCTAATGCTCAGTGTGTCCTATTTTACGCAAGGTTTTTTTTACATCGATGACACATCACTTTGCCGTCTAAATAGCAAAGTTGTGTATGTAATGGTTAAGGATTTTAGTTGCCGTCATTCGGTATTGAACTGCTTGAGCTATTGGGTACTCACTCCGTACAACTGTGAGAAGAGTAGCGCGAACACTGGCATGCTGGCGCCGACCAGCAGCGAGGCTATAGCTCCACCGGTGAGGAGAGGCCACTCTGGGGTGTTGAGCTTGAGGAGTTCCCAGCTGGAGACAGCCGGCTCCTTGTCTTGGGATGGCTCTTCGTCTTCTTCGTCGTCGGGTTCCTGAGGAAAGAGGAGATTTACAATAAAATAAGTGTGCCTATGGTGATTTCGTGAAGTATGTAGGTAGGGTAGTTTGTACAGCCCGTTAGTTAGCAACTCATAAGGATTGTCCGAGAATGTGAAAATCTAATTTGAAAGTATCAGTCGAAGGAGCGAAACAAGAGTGGAACAGTATGAGGCTGAATAATGATGATTTAGTTGGAGATGAGAATGAAAACGTCAGAATCGAACAGCAAACAAATTAATAAAAAGAGATAAATTGATGGAACATGAGGAAACAACGTGTCTAGTAGGAGTAAATATTGTTATTATAATATCAAGATAAATAAGCAATGAGAATACTTGAAGAGATTTATTTTGTGTCGTGAGACTGTGGAGTTCAGACGGGTAGACACCCATGTAACATACTGGTACTCTGCTGCACCCGGTTAGACTGGAAGCTGAGCACAACACAGTTGACACACAGGCAGATAGGTGGTAACTCACAATGTGGTTGAGTGCGTCGACGGCGGCATACGGCACGTGCGCGGATGACACCATGCTCATACGAGTTGAGCTGCGAGCGAAGCGGTGCATCGACTCTAAGAGAGGAAACACATCATTTTTACAAAAAACTGTATAACTATACTACTTTTTTCAGAATAAACGCAAAACCAAGAAGTCATTGTATTCATCATTATGAGCTACTATTACTATGGGACCAACCCATAAAATTTGGAAAAAAACTGACTGTCCCATAAATTTTATGCACATAACTCTTCAAAATGGTCCCGTAAATGGTTGGTCCCGTAGTAGAAAAACGTAGTTTTCAGGTTTCACATTTATTCTGTTACACTTTGTAAAGCAAAATTACTAAGTTAGTGGTGGAGTTCAGATAGACGCTTCACGTAACATAGGTACTGGTATTCAGCTGTATAGAGATAGACCAGCTAGAACCTGACCAGGTATATGTATTTGGAAAAGGCTACACAGATGATGAAAAACAATAAGAGTACAGTTGCTCACCCCGAGTAGACTGTCGACTGGTACACCGGGTGAAGTGCTGTACATCGTCAGCATCCGTGACGTCATCATCGTCCAGCTCCGGCTCTGACGCCAGCGTGTTGGCGATACTTCTGGAAAATAAACAAGCATGAGTTATGCTCAAGTAACATAACATCCCACATGCTGATTTGGGAATATGGTTCTACTATTGTGCGCGTTAAGGAATGGAATTCCCAGCCGGAGTCTGAGTTTCCTAATAACTACAACCTGGGGATCTTCAAGTCAAGAGCGAATGGGTTATTTTTAGACACCACTTCTTACTTGCTGGTCATATCCTCCTGCTTGAGCTTCCAGTACATTCCCTTCTTGTCCATGAGCTCCTGGTGGGTGCCTTGCTCCAACACAGCTCCTTGCTCGATGTAGACGATGCGGGAGGCGTTCACGATGGTGGACAGTCGGTGGGACACTACCAGAGTTGTACGGCCTACGCTGGCTGCGTCTAGGGCTGCTTGGACCTGTGGGAGGTGAAAATGAGGGTTTAGATTGAAACTGTAGATATTATATGTGGGCTGATGCACGGGACACACCGTGAGTCGCTGCCGCAGTAGCTACAGTCCATTCACAGTTATTTTACCTCTGATTTCGTATCACAGTAACCTTTATTCTCATAGCCATTAGTTTGCTGTCAGATGTTTAATAATTTGGACGCACTGTAATTAGGAGTGTTAGGGGTGCGGTACTGCGTAAGTCAGCACAGTTCTGAGCTACTCCTTAGGTACTTAGTCTTTTTTTCAAAAGTATGTGGCAGTGGAAATCCTATTTGCAGCTTGGACGTGAATGAGCTGAATGATGGTTTGAATAAAGGGTGAGAGAATACTGATCATGAAGAACAAGAGGATGATGATATTTAAAGGTAGGATAATGATATCATCACAGTAGTACATACCTGTCTCTCAGCAGCGGGATCCAGTGCAGAGGTGGGCTCGTCTAGCAGCAGTATGGCAGGTCTGCGCAGCACTGCGCGCGCGATGGCCAGGCGCTGCTTCTGACCGCCCGACAGCTGCGACCCGCCCGAGCCCAGCACTGTGTTGTAGCCCTGCGGATCGGAAGCAGGATTGTTAGAGCGATAATAGCGGTATAATCTGTGGGCCAATTCTTCAAATTTTTTTTGCAAAACTCATTTTGGGTTCAAAAAAGCTCTTAATCGGTGTGATTATTATATATCATATTTATTAGTTTATTATTTTAGCATAGGTATACATGTATTTTATTAGTATTATATATATTATCTGTATATCCTTTCCGAAATGTTAAAATTCAATTTGAATCTTATTTTTATTTATTGTACACCTACCACAGTATAGTCTTTATAACCCAAAGGTTGACTGGTAGAGAATGCCTTGATGCATTAAGTCCGCCCATGTACCATTATTGTACATAAAGTTTAAATAAATAAATAATATCCCCATAATTTTCCTATATTTTTGACAGATTGCGACTGAGATGCGAATGCGTTGTGATTTGCAATCGAACTGAACTCTAAATGTGTACACAATAAAGTTACTTTTAACAAAATTGAAGTATAAAACTTGGTGATGAACAGAAACTGCACTCTATATGAACGGACATTTGAGTTAATTTTCCTTGTTACTCACATTAGCCAGCTTGGTGATGAACTGATGTGCGTGCGCGGTCTTGGCGGCGGCGATGACGTCCTCGTCGCTGACGTCATTGAGGCCGAACGCGATGTTCTCGCGGATCGTGCCCGTGAACAGCACTGGCTCCTGGCCCACCACACCTGTGTGGAGGGGACACATATTGTGAGTGTGGATGGAATGGAGTTTGAACTCTGACAATTAGCTCATTTAAATATAAAAATAGTTGTCAAAAACAGTGTCCGTGCACGGTGATGTTCTCGCTGTCGGGCTCGTACAGCCGCTGCAACAGCTGCATACGTACCGATGCTGGTCCTGAAGTGGTGTAGATCCAGCGCTGTGAGCGGGTGTCCGTCCACGGTGATGTTCCCGCTGTCGGGCTCGTACAGCCGCTGCAGCAGCTGCAGGAGTGTGGACTTGCCGCAGCCGGAGCCGCCCACGAGGGCTATCGTCTCTCCCGCTCGCACGCGGAGACAGAGCCCGCGGAGGACCTGGAAGAAGAAGGGGAAAGGATTATTTAATTTGTAAGTAGTAGATGTCCGATTTCGTCCGCGTTGAAGTTGGTTATAACGATACAAAGCAGCCCCTCCCATTTTCCCCCTCAAAGTTCAAGTCAAGTTAAAAGAACAATTGGTGTTGTGACTTGGTAAAACGTAATAGGTCAATCAGCTTAACCAAACAAATCCATGATTATGCAAGTAGGATATTTTTTTTAAATAGCAATTTTAACATGCATTAATCGTCGTCCAATCTAAAATAATTTATACCTTAACATCAGGCCTCGACGGATAGTTAAAATACAAATTCTCAAAGGTGATATCCCCGCGGAACGCATCAGGCCTCGCACCACTCCTGTCGAGCGCGTTGATGAGAGACGTCCTCTGTAGCAGCCGGTACAGCGAGCGGGCGGCGCCGCGGGACGCGCTGAACATCTCCAGGTGAGGGTGGCACATGGCCACGTTCTGAGCCGCCATGAACGTTAGGAACAGGATCTGACGAGAGAAGCACAGGTTTATAGTAGATCAGATGATCATTTGTCACGGGCTTATTGGTGTGCTGGTCACAACTTTGAAAAGTCTTCTTCTAAGCGTGTCGATGGAAAAAAAATATGTTCAGCCCAGTATTCAGCAACGGTAAAACCATTCGCTGACGCAGCCGTAAGGTCCTCACAAGTACAAGTGGCAGGGCATGCCGTGCAAGACGAAAGATGGATCATGGACGGCGGAGAGACGCCACACAAACACTGAAGATTGGAGCCTTCCGAGAACCCCCACCTACGAGAAGTCCTGAGATTCCCATATTGGACAAAGTATCATTGTGTTGCTCCATCAGGTATTTCTGAGTAGTATACCGATGTGACAGCACAGTATCCTGAGTTCGTCTTATCATTTAAATAGGTATATAATAGTTTTCCAGCATTTTAGGAGTGCTGCTACTAATAGTCCTCCTGACCGATTTCGGCCATGGCAGCCAATCTTAACGAGAACTTATCGTCAAGGGACAGATTATTATATATTCTATCATACATTACTCTCATTGTCCCGTGGGATGGCAATTCGACGTCTGTACTGTGATCTGGTGCAGGACCCACGGCTTAACGTGCTCTGGGCTGCTTCTGAGAAATTACCCCATTACCCTGATTATACCTGGGAATAGAACCTCACGCTCAACAATCGCGCTTACGACCAAGAGACCAACGCGAACGGAGCAGTTAACAGTTGCCCAGAAAAGTACGTAGCTGGCTAGCAGTACTCAGTAATATCCCACTCACCGTGNTCTGAGAAATTACCCCGTTACCCTGATTATACCTGGGAATCGAACCTCACGCTCAACAATCGCGCTTACGACCAAGAGACCATCGCGAACGGAGCAGTTAACAGTTGCCCAGAAAAGTACGTAGCTGGCTAGCAGTACTCAGTAATATCCCACTCACCGTAACTATGACCCCGGGATAGAGATCACACACAAGATGGTAAGACATGATGCGGTCGACGACGGAGCACGCTTGCCTAGAAATAACCTATTCACCCTTGACTTAAAGAAAGAAGAAACTCAGACTCTGGCAGGGAACTTCATTCCGGAGCTGTACCCACAATGAAAGTATTCTCAAAACGTTTGAGTGTATGTATGTGATGTTCACTATCCTACATACCGTGACCATGACCCCCGGGTGGTACTCCTGCTCCTCCACAGGCAGGTCCATGTCCCGCACACACAAGATGGCGCCGTACGCGAAGACTATCGCGTTGAGCGCGTAGGTGAGCAGCCAGCCGAGCCCCGCGCCCAGCCCGGACCACACGCCGCGCGCGCGCGCGTGCGGGGATGCGGCTGAGAGGGACTGGGTATATCTGAGGGGAGAGGTTCAAAATTATATTATTGATGTGTTACATCTTTCCTCTCTTTTTTCTGAAATCTGTGGGAGTGATGCCGTGAAAAGAGACGGAAGTGTGAAACAGGTAGTGGAAAAAAAATGGAAATGAAAATCATTTCAAATAATACCTTAATAANGGCTGAGAGGGACTGGGTATATCTGAGGGGAGAGGTTCAAAATTATATTATTGATGTGTTACATCGTTCCTCTCGTTTTTCTGAAATATGTGGGAGTGATGCCGTGAAAAGAGACGGAAGTGTGAAACAGGAAGGCCCCGAGCGCGCGCTATTTGCTTGGACCAATGGCGCGTGGTGGTAGCGTTGGTCGTCAGATGGTACCAATCTATTTTCCAAGACGTTGGTAGTGGAAAAAAAATGGAAATGAAAATCATTTCAAATAAAACCTTAATATTTTTTTCCAGAATGTGGGTAATGTTAATGTTGCTTATTACCAATAGTCAACAATATTAATGGAGAATGCCAAAGTTTTGTGTTGCATGAAATTTACCACTAACAAGACAAGTGTAGTCAACAGCTAGCATGGCAAAAAAAAAGACTATACAATCAGCTGTTCAGTACATTCTGCCTAGTTATGCGCACATAAATGTTAGGGGCAGTCGATTTTTTTCGATTTCAGTGTTGGCGCCGTAAAAATTGTTCATAATGATGAGTACAATCACCCTTTTTCAGGTATTGCGTTCATTCTGTTATACGTAGCATTTTAAGTAAAATGGATATAAGAGATAATGCAGTGTCTACAACTGACAAACCAACCTGTCCACCTCGATGTCCTCCCCGGCGTAGGCTCTTACGGTCCGTATGTTGGCGAGCGCCTCCTCCACCACGCGGCCGGCCGCGCCGTACGCTGTGACTTCCTTAGACGAGCACTTGGTTTGGTACTGTGGACAACGGGACACATGTTACTATATGACATGACTCGGAACCCTGAGGTTCATGCCCTTCGTACGCCTTCCAAAGCTCCTTTGGAAGGCGTACGAGAGGCCGAAGCCAACAAGCAGGGGCCCCGTTATTATTAAATTTTTATGCCACCGATTATCTGTAGCCCACCGGCCACCGGTATTGGCTAGAACAGGGTTCAAGCTACCGGTGGTCAGGGCTCCAGAGAGAGGAATCTCCTAACAATGCCGTGTCCAAAAGTACCGCTTTCTGAATCAAACCCTTGATCCAGGTGCCTAAGAAAAGCTTTCTTTCTCTTAGTCACCTGGATTGCCTACCACGAGCCTCAACCTTCTCAAGTCTACACTACCACAACCTATCAAATCTCTGCCTGTAGCATGCAGCTCGTCCCAGCCTGTGGCATGTGTCGTTGGTCCACCTTGCTGCCTGCTGGGGAGTTGATTTTGAGTCTGTCGTTATGTTAGTTATCCATATTTCTCTGTTACCTTAGACACGAGCCCAGCGACGCAGATGGACACGGGCACCACCGCCAGGCCGGACAGCGTGAGCTGCCAGCCGTACTGCAGCGACAGAGCGGCGCCGAACACGACGGTGCCCGCTAGGTTGGCGGTCATCGCTACGTGCTCACCCACGCCGCCGCGGAACTTCTCCATGTCTCTGGAAGAAGAATGGTGAAATTAGGAAGACATTTGGATTACGTTGAGCCAAGGATAGTATGATCGTTAATATGGACAGTGATAGCAATAAAGGCAAAGAAAAATAGCAAATCGCATCCTAGTCATTTTCCAAATATGTGTCTAAAATTATCCATAAATTCACATCACAGCTGTGATTGTGGAGTAAGGAGCGTTTGGATTGCAGGTAATCGATAGTCTATGAATCTACTTAAAAATAAATGTTAGTACCATAGATCAACTTAAGGAAACGGTAAAGATACAAACAATTGTTTAATATGGTATATATGTATGAATACATGCGTTATGTTAATATACATAACTATTACAACAATAAAACTCACTCAGTTAACGTAGACGCAAAGTTCATGGTGGTGTTGGTGTCGAAGAACGCGATCTCCTGACTGATGACCGAGCGCAGCAGCCGGAGACGCAGACGAGTGACCTGCAGACGAACATAACATGCTTTAAATGCATCTGGGATAAATATGGGAAGTGAGGCGGGCAAAACATAAAGAGATAAGGGTCAAGAATACAACCCCGGGAAACACCAACTTTGTTCAAGTTCTTGGTGTACTCGATCTCACATATTTTTTTTTTTTTGGTTTCTATTTCAACCAAAATAATAACAAGTACATATTTTAGAGAATTATTTAGACTACATTATCTAATAAGAACATTGCAAAATGCTTTTCATTTGATGAATGATATCGAAGGCCTCACTCAGGTCAAAAATTATAAATATGTTTAAATTTTCTGTGACGAATTTATTTTTATATAACTAGCTTTTGCCAGCGGCTTCGCCTGCTTGAAAGTTGGCAATCATTATATTATTATTTAGTGTGAGCAATAAGGAATAAGTACGGTACCAATACGATAGTAGCTTATTTTTAATGCGAAATATTGCGTTTCAACTATGAAATCATGGCAGAGTCAAACGTTATTATAGACGCAAGATTGACTGTATGTAATGTACGTACCATTCTAGCAGCAGACCACTGCACTAGCGCCACAGCCGCAGCCGCGCTGATGATGTGTAACACAATGATAACAGCGCTGGCGGCAGCGAAGGCTTGGCTGTCTTCTATGAGGGCGTCCATGTGCAGCGAGCGGTTACCTGCTGGCCTGGAGATAAGGATAGAGGATTGAGTACGGTGAAGGTTTCAATGATATCTTTAGACCTGCCTGAAGTCTAACTGGATGCAGCTGAGTATGAGTATTACCCATTAACTGGGTCACACCAGTTTTGCCAAGGGGTACAACCGTGCTCCCCAGTTAAGAACTTCATGTAAGACACGTACTTAGCTATATCCGGTTAGACTAGAAGCCAGCCATGGTGGTTTAGTGTAGAATACTAAACATGATTGCTAGTCGCCTGGACTGATTATTTGGGTCGCTGCTGTGCAATACTCATGGTTATCGCAGCGGTGATCCAGTGTTTTTTGTTGTGTTGTTTGTTTAATTTTGTGTAGTGTCAGTGCTTTCTAACAGAGTCGTAAGTTTTACGAACCATTTTTGAGTTTGAAATTATTATCTACATATTACTAAATTTTGTAGTACTTACACCAGTCGTGCTCCGCCAAAAGTCCCCAGTATATAGGCGTCAGGAGTCGCTAGCTCAGCTCTATGTCGCTTCACGAAGAGCGCGGTCAGCTCCCCGTACACTACGATTCCGCCGATGGTACCCAGTGAGCTAAACATTGCCAGAATTACGCTGAGCAACGTCACTAGCCGCTCGGGGAGGGTTGCGTAGCGCCACTGTGGAAGAAAAACAGGGCGAAAGTTAGATGTGTGCAAATGAGTAGGTATCTGTACTGGTAGTGAGCCAGGCTCATTTATATTGGTAAAAGTTATTATACGAAGAAAACCCGGACAAGTGCGTGTGCGAGTCGTACTCGCGCATGAAGGGTTCCGTACCGTCGCCATTATTATAATCCACTATTATGCCGTTAAAAACCCGTCTCTGTATGGTAATCTTCCCTCCCTCGTTCCTTTAAATTGTTAAACATATTTTTTTGCGACTCCGGGCTACGATTGAAAAATCCCTTGAAGAAAAACCCACCAACACTTATTAGACCAGCGGAACGTAGGAACTAGGAACGTACGCCAAAAGTTGTGGTTGCAAAAAAAATATCGACGAAGAAGTTATACAAAATGTGAATAAATATGTTCGTGGTTAGATCGCAATTATGATAATTTAAAACAAAGCTTTTTGCACGTCTGAGAATTATATATTGCATGCAATATATTTAATTTGACAATGTAAAACATGAAACAATGCAACACTATCAATTGTATATCTACAATCTATATAAGTTTTTCAAAATAAAATCTTTAATGTCTNATATATTGCATGCAATATATTTAATTTGACAATGTAAAACATGAAACAATGCAACACTATCAATTAACATATCTATTGTATATCTACAATCTATATAAGTTTTTCAAAATAAAATCTTTAATGTCCTATGTCTTCCGTATTAAATAAGTTATAAGTAGAAAAAGATGGGTCTGTCAAGCAGTATCGTGTTACCCAGTTATTGGGTTGTGGAGGTCTGGTAGGCCGCTCCACGTAAAATACTGGTATTTAGCTGAATCCGGTTGACTGAAAGCCGACCTTAATATAGTTGGAAAAAGACTAGGCAGATGATGACTCAAAAAGATGGACCTCATACAGAAGGCAGTGCTCCTCGATTTGTTTGGCATTGTAAGGAAGGTTGCTTTCTCTGGTACTCTAACCAGCTGAGGAGGAGGCTTGGATCCGACACCGGTGGACTATTAAACTTGAAAATTTGTGAGAATGCATGGATTTTAATCAAGCTTTAAATATCACTAGCATGAAGCTAACGCATTAATTATTTTAATTTATAATGAGTGGCAGCACGTATTCCACGCGAGCGCAACCGCAGGCAGTGGCGAGTTTTTTTAATATATTTTTTAATGTTTTCTGAAATCTTTAAAGTCATAGTTATGATATAAGCAAATTAACGTTGGTAATTAAAAAGCCATTTTGTTGATTTTTATTTTTTTAATGTTAAAAAATATGACGAAACAAAGAATAACTACGGAAAGATAATAAAACAGTAAAGAATAAAGATATCTTAAAATGTCAATAATAATAAAAACTTAATGGATAAAAAGAAATCTTTCAATAAAACAAGTTAAAACATAATGATTCATGTTTCAAACAATATAGAATGTTGCTATATTATTACTTGAATACCGGTTTTTATTATTTAATTGAAAACATCTTAAGAGTGGTTAGTAAGGCAGCCATTATGGTTTGAATGCATTTTAAATGATCGACAAGGAAGTCTTTGTAACATGCGTCATTTTGGCGCTCTCGGAAAATTCAATAAAACCGACCGCTGACAGGCGACAATCTGACAATTTAGTTTTAGTCATACTTTTTCTGGTTGAAAAGCTCGTGGCTAAATAATAACAGCCGCATGGGTCAATCTCTAAAGTTAAGCAACACTTGCCGAGGTCAATCCATCCATTACAATATCGATACTCCTCCGTGCCTCAGGAAGCACGTTAAGCCATTGGTCCCGGGTATCATTTGAACATCTTTGACAGTCGTTATGGATAGTCAAAGCCAGAAAATCTGACAAGTCTTGCCAAGGAGTATCGTGTTACCCAGTTACTGGGTTCTGACGGTCAGATAGGCAGTCGCTCCATGTTTCTAAGGTATTGATGCTAAGCTGCAGCAGCAACAACAGGTTAGACTGGAAACTCGATCACAACACACACATGACACACTACGTGGTTGTGAAAAGGCTGGACCGGCAGTCTGTAGGGACCGGGGCCCCATCAAAGTATCGGGGCCCCTTCAATCTGCTGATGTTGATCACCGGGGTGGTTTTGGTGAGGTAAAAATCCCACACTCCCTGGTCTTTTTCCCCAAAAGTCCAAGCCCGTTTTGAAGGATGAGTAAAGAAAAAAAAGCTCTGTGACTTAGGTGAGGGACAAATGCGTCATTTTAGTGACCACGAACAAACATAAGTTTGACGTAGTAGTGGTCATTGCTCAGTGGGTTTCACTAACATTTTGTTTGCTATTAAAAGTTTAAAACATAACATTATGAGTATGACAGTGCGGACACCATGACTCAGATGATTGATAGTCTAGCAGCTCGGTCAGATTGCGGTAAAGTTACGACTAAATATCGAAAATGGTAAAATCCTGATTTATGTCGAACGTAGAACCTGCTCCTTCAGATTCCAGATTAGTGTTGTGTCCGCTGGCAAGTACCCGATGGTTGATATTTGGGCTGTTATATAATATTAATGTTCAAATCGCACGGAAAACTCTGATACCGCGATGCAGGATTTGTTTGACGTAGTTCTTTTCTGGCGGTATAGATGTCGCTACTTTCGTTTTTGTGGCGGTAAGGATTCCGCTACACACCTATGCGGCTGTTAAATACTCACGAGCTATATATAACAAACGCAAGTTAATTTACATAAATGCGGGCAAATAGACATATATTCTAATGAGTTTTTAATTGATTGAATAAAATTAGTCGTTACAAGTTAATTATTGTTGTAACACCATTTCCTAGAAGCCTGGTACTGACTTCGAAAATCCCAGTAAATGTCAATAAAACAAACTAATAAATTTATTTCTGTCAATTTGAGTGGAGCAGAGAAAATGACTAGACAATAAGAATGAAATATATAAAATATTTGAGAAAAAAATCAGCTGTACCTACTTATTAATTTTTCTTTAAATGTAACAGACTAAAAATAAATATAAAAAAATGTGTATTGTATTTTTGTTTACCCCAAAAGCGTGATGTTTCATACATGATTCGCGTACCTAGGTTACATAACACCTCGTGTTGACACAGCTCACAGCTGTGCGCCACACGCCACTCGATAGTAATGACCTCTCAGACGGAACCTCGCGCGCTGTCAATGTCGTGAGAACCTCTGCCATTGTGTCAGTGATCGCTTACTGTAAGTTCGTGTGAATGGGCCTTTAGCTTGAGGACGGTGTTTTGGTGGCAGACTGATGTTTCAAGGGTGAGGAAGAAGTTACTTTTTGGGATATCATGACAATATCAATCAATCGGCTTCCAGTCCGACCGCATGCAGCGGTACCAGTGTGCTACACGGAGCCACTGCCTCTCTGTCCTCCACTACCCAGATACTGGGTAACACAATGCTCCTCGGCAAGTCTGCCGTCCCATTTTCTGACTTCTGACTACCCGTGACAGTGACGACTGCCTTTGAGCATTAACGTACTTTCCGAAGCACGGAGGAGTTTATTTCTCTATAATACTTATCTATACTAATCCATATCAATAAAAGCTGAAGAGTTTGTTTGTTTGAACGCGCTAATCTCAGGAATTCCTGGTTGGAATTGAAATTTTGTGTTGGATAGTCCATTTATCGAGATAGGCTATATAACATCACGCTACGACTAATAGGAGCGGAACATAAATGAGAAATGTTGCAAAAACGGGAATAATTATTCCTTTTTGAGAGCTTCCGTTGCGTGCGCTGCGTAAACGGTTTAAGTTATGCAAATATAAAAATTAACAATTCTTTTTGTATATGATAGCCACATTCATGAGGAAGGCTATAGGCTAACCGGGCACGGAAAATTCATACGGGAACGAGAAAAAACGGGATATGCGCGTACGAAGTCGCGGGCAAATGCTAGTAATATAATAAAGCTGAAGAGTTTGTTTGTTTGAACGCGCTAATCTCTGGAACAACCAGTCAAATTTGTATTTTTTTTGTATTTGATAGCCACATCCATGAGGAATGTTATAGGCTATATAACATCACGCTACAACAAATAGGAGCGGAGCAGTCATGAAAAATGAGACGGAGACGAATTGGGGCGGGTCAGCTTGTTTTCTATTTACTAAAGGGAAACTGACTGACTGACATACCACCGCACAGCCGACACTACGGGGACTAGGAACATGAAATATTGCACAAGGCTTCCTTTTATTTGTCTCAGTGACATTATAAATAATTGTATTTAATATTAACACGCCATTGTTTAAAGCAAACGTGATGATCTGTTTTTTAGAATTACTTTAACATCTCTTGCATGTCGACACTTTTGTTGTATGTATTGTACTCATGTTTGTGCAAATAAATAATTTGATTGATTATGACGTAGATGAGCACTAAGACTGGATTTTTGGAAATTCAACCTTTGCGGGGGTTAAAGTGAAAAATCGTTTTGACTAAATTTGCGCCGACGAAGTCGCGGCGGAGTGCTAGTCTTGCTATATCTCCTTGCTTCTTGACATAGTCTGGCTAATTTTTGAGTTGATTAGCTTTATGAATTGAGCTGACCTCATTCGAGGCCGGCCTGTTCTTTTGTTCGCGTAGTATTGTTAGCACTTAGATTGGCTCACGATCGCTGTCGGGAACTGTCCTCATACAGGTACAGTCATTGTGGGGACGGTTCTCAGGGCCTTGAATGAGGTCTCTAATAAAAGCGGCAGATGAAAAACAGTTACAATAATAAATTACTTAATTTAAATTTATGTTACCTACATTATAAATAAAAATATATATTATATATATATTTTTTTTTTTTGTACTAACATAGCTTATAAGTTTGTATAATACTAACATAATAATGGATCAAGGTCTGAATTTTTAGTATTTTATTTTTTTATAATGCAAGTGGTGAAGCTGACATGACAATTGCCCACGTGTATCAAACGACGTTTTTCAACACGCTAACGAAGAGTCAAGAAATACTAGTGTTGAAAAAGTCTTAAATAAACACAGATAACGCACATCCTACACTAGCTGGCTCTGGAAGCATGTTTTGCACAACAGTTCTAGAAAAAATATTTAAAAATTTGATACTTATATCTCCTACTAGCGACCCGCCCCGGCTTCGCACGGGTGCACAGCCGATACTAAATATATCTCTATCCCGCAGTGCAACCTGTTGTTTTAGGATACATAACTAAATTATTGTAGAGCTTCTCTATAAACAACATTTGACGTTAAATTATTTTCAGCTAACAAAATATACTGATGGTCGGGAGCCCCGACCCGTGATAGGGCAACGTAAAGTTGCCCATGCGTAAAACATTCTTTTCGTAAATCAATTCCTACTAATTTGAATGTTTGGCCTTGTGATTTGTTTATCGTTATTGCGAAAGAAATTTTTACTGGAAATTGGAGCCTTTTGAAAGGTATTGGCAAATCAGTAGGGATCATGGGTATTCTTGGTATATGAGCTAATTCACCAGCTGCAGGGCCGGTGATAATCTTCGCTACTATTAAATTATCTTTTAGCTCCTTGATAAGAAGTCTCGTACCATTGCACATGTTGGGGGGGCTCAAATTTCTGAGAAGCATTATCGGTGTGCCAACTTTTAACGATAGTTCATGAGGTGGTAG
>NDFZ01004728.1:0-16914 GCA_002192655.3 Mamestra configurata | reverse complement strand
GAGGTCATATTTAAGAGGAGTTGATATTCAGTGAAGAAACAATTGCAAAAAAAAAAACTACTTGTGTCAAAAAACCCAACCGACAAAAACCGAATAAACTAAGCGAAAGCTAAAGCGTTCGGTGACGATGACGCGAGTTCCATGATTTTTGTTGACCCTAAAAAGTGCTCAACGCGCCTAAAGAAGTTTTCACTTCAAAGTTTCCAAAGAAATCACGTTAAAGCCGTCTTATGCAGTTGGTGCTATCAAATCTGTGATTGAACTAAAAGCATTTAGCTGTTTTATATATTTCCTGCGTGTTTTCCTCTACTTCACCCACTATTTCCATATAATTCCGGTTAATTACTCACCCGTGTGAAATTGACGTCATTGCACACTAGTGTTTAATGTTAGTTAATAGTTGAAACCACTTAACGGTCACCCGTTAATGAGTTATTGATGATAGAGCATGACACTTGAGTTTATACGTTGCGGTGACATACGGAAATGTTAACTTTGACCCATTAGTGGCTTTTGTGGAAGAGATGTCGCAGGCAAATAGCTTAATCAGCCGGTTAATTGGTTGCCTAGCTTTTTCATTTAGCCGATTTTAAGTGATATCGTTGGTTCAATTTCGTTTAATGCCTTGCCCATGCCACTTATGTCGCTGATTAAACGGTGCAGTTCAATGAAGACTAGGCTTTTAATAAAACAGCTGATAGAGCTGGTTGGCTGCTACAGAGACATCACAATTTAATGAATACAGGGTCTTGAAGCCATTAGTCCCGGCTGGCATTTGTAGATCTTTGGCAGTCGTTGCGGATAGTCAGAAGCCAGTACATATGACTCCAGTCTTGCCAAGGAGTACCGTGTTCCATTCAATGGGTTATGCAGGTCTGGTAGGCAGCCGCTCCACGTAACAAACTGGTATCGACCGACCCCAATGTAGTTGGGAAAAGGCTAGGCAGATGATGATTTAGGGTCTTTAAGAGGAAATGCAGTCAAAGAGCTCTGAGGTTCCGAGTAGAGTAGTTCCGGGACTGGTCTGTGATACTCTTATTGGCCAGATTGTTTCGGAGATTGCTTTCGATTGATTTCCTGATTGGCCACGATATGTACTTCGTGTGTGGAATGTAACAGTTTGTTGTAATGCATGTATCTGAGATGAATGTTTGTTATATTTCACGCAGGAACTACAAAACGGATTTTTAAGAAATTTGACACATTCTACGTGGAACAGAATAAACGTAGTACCTGAAAAGGGGCCACTGTACTTATCATTCTTGAACAACTTTCACTATGGGACCAGCCCCGAAATCGCGAAAACACAATCAGCTGTTCAGAATATTTTGTCGAGTTATGCGCACACAATCAAAAATGATTATTATTATTAATGTATAGCGCAGACGATTTCTTTTTCACGATTTCAGTGTTAGTCCCACAGTAACAGTTGTTCGTAATAATGAGTACAATGACCCCTTTTCAGATATTGCGTTTATTCTGTTTCACGTTGTAAATTCTAACTAATAAAACGATCTATAATATCTATGTTAACGCGAGCGAAACCTCGGGTAGTAGTAGTTTATAACTAGGTTTAACACATACAATAAGTACTTTTATCCTGAGAGTTATTTTACCCTTGGGATGATGTCCGACAGTCGTGCGGGCGGAGCCGCGGGCGGCAACTAGTAATCTTAAAAAAGCACACGTAGCAGCGTGCACGTGTCACGAGCTACCTGACTGAGATGAACAGGAAAACGCCGCGATTGGCGCACAGACAGGTTTTACCAGTTGAGGTAAAGGGTGCAATGCGGGCGACGCCGCGCTACTCTATGCAGTGGGGCCGGGGCTTCCACGCACCTTGCAGATATGGTATGCAGGACTGTGTCCCAGAGATCTATACCAACCAACGTCAGACTTCTCTATGGTAGGCGCCAAATAAACTTGCAATAGCGGCCACCCACAAACATTTCCAAAATCGGAAAAAGACATGAATCTGTCCTGAATCTACATCTATCGAGATCCTTTACATTTTCTAGTAATGTACAACCATTCCTAATTTATTTTCGGGTACCTATGAAGCGATAAGGGAAAGAATAATGTCCTTTGTTGCAAATTATCTGGCGCCAACCATAGTGATTAACCAACTAGTTCAATAAAATGTTTGTTTGTGTAGGTCAAATCTTGCAAACCGCTAATTCCTTGGTCTGTGACGCTTGCACTGTACTAGCGCATGCAGGACTGTGTCTGCTGGATTTATTTGATGGGCCGTTTATGGTAAAATGATGGTGTAGACATAGTTTGAATAAGTAGTGTTGACGTCGGTGATGGTGGACTGAAGTGTGTGGATGTGTATCTGAATTCCAAGCTTAGATGGTTTGATCATAAAGCGTATTTAATATTTGTGTTAAGTTCGTAACGACTGCCACAGCTCTTTGGACTACCTCTAATGACTGCAAGGGGTCAAGCCGGTCGATTCTGTAAACATGTCGAAGTGAAGGCTTGGGTGAAGTGATCACGAGGTGAGCGATCCCCAGACTGGGCGAAGTGATCTTGGATTTTTCTATCAGAAATATCTGTTTGAGGATGTTGTGACTAAATATCAACAGCAGCCCGGCTCGATCTTCAGTATATCTAAGTATATCTGTCGTGTTGGGTATGTTCATTCACACGTTGAGTTTCCTTCCTTATCTGAGGGCATCCCGAGACGAAATCGAGGAAAATTCTACATAACTACCAAATATTTAATTCATTCATTCATTGACAGCCAGTGTAACTTATAAAAAAGCCGATCGCAAAAAACGACTAAAAGTTTCAAACAAGTTAATTTTAAAGCGTCTGTGGAATTTATTTTAGTTCAATCTGAGAAGCGACGCCACCAACTGCACTTGCACATTTTAGTGGGTGACATTTTTGGATTTGTCTCTTCAAGCTCTATTTTGTTACTAGCCTTTGCCCGCGACTTCGTACGAGCATATCCCGTTTTTTCCCGTTCCCATATAGCTTATAACCTTCCTCATGAATGTGGCTATGATTTACAAAAAATAATTTTCCAAATCCGACTCGTAGTTCTAGAGTTTAGCGCGTTCGAACAAACAAACAAACTATTCAGCTTTATTATACGTGTATTAGTATAGATTCCACATGACGGCGGTACCTAAGACAAATCTAATGATAAACCATTAGCCGAATGCGAGACCGTTATACAGCCGAGAGACTGCAGTGATGACTGTAAAATCGTACCGATACCGACGCCCTGCAGTGATACAATCGAGGGTTTGAAGCTATTAGATTTATTATTGTTAAATTTTAGGTAGTGTATAGTGACAGTTCTTCCCCGATGAGACCCGTCACAAAGAACAATAATACTCAGAAATACTCAGAACCATATAATCTATGAATATATCAAGTTAATATCGTCTCACATTAATATTCAGGTCACCACCTGCTTTTCTCACGAACTTAATTCGAGACATTTTCCTTCCTTGATATGGCATTTTATAATATGTCGTAACAACTAGGTATAGTACCCGGGCGTTTATAATGTATGACACATCGATAGAGCTTTAGAAAGAGATAGATAGGTATGAGTGAAGGAGACGACTTCCTGCCCCTTCTCTGTTTATCTGACTGACTTTTCCCAACTATGTTGGGATCCAGTCTGACCGGGTGCAGCTGGGTACCAGTATGTTACATGGAGCGACTGCCTATCTGAGCCCCACTACCCAGTAACTGGGTGACACCATGGCCCGGCAAGACTCGTGTCTAATTTCTTGGCTTATCTACCCGTAACGACTGTCAAAGATCTACAAATGACAGCCAGGACCAACAAGCTTAACGTGATTTCCATGGCATGGGGGAATCTCGGTACATAAAAATGGTCGCCCATCCATGAGCCAACCTCGGCGAGCTTCGCTTTACCTAGTAGATAATAATAATAATAATCGTTTATTTTCTCATCCACAAATAAAACTAATGAAAAACTTAATACCAGCAAAAATAAAAGGAACTTAACTCCGATCATGATAACTTAAGTAGGTAAGTATTATTTGGAAATGTTACACATATTGAAAAAATATTTTATTTGTGGGTGACTGGTGCCTAAACTAAGCCGAAGCCTGTATTTCAGGACACCAGGTCCCCATTTAAATGCTTGTGATTATACAAAGTAAAAGTAGTTATACTCCAAAATTAAATAATAAAATATCGAAGAAAAGTAAGTACATATAAAAAAGATGGACCCATGCAGCTGTTATTTTTTAGCCACATGCTCCTCTTCAGACATACTATCATGACCTACATCATTATTCACAATTTATTGTGGGAGAGTTAACTAATATTGCCGAAGTGTGTTGGTCTTTTGTCGCAGTCAAAGAACTCAAATCGCGAGCGCTATTTTAATTCAGTTCACGTGTTTCCTTATCGATCGCATGGGAATTGTAGAGTTTATGGCTAGAACGGCGGATCTACAAGGACAATGATTACACGACAAAGACATGAACAAAGACGTGCTCATGGACGCAGCCGCAGCGGAGTGCGTAGAACGTCTTGTGACCACACAACAAGTGTACTGCTGAGAAATCACTAAATTAACACAGCGCACGATGGCAAATTTAGTTCCAAATATAGAGGTATGCGGTGCGGTGAGTAATGTCCCGAAAACCTCCACAGAAAAGGGAGGATCCTTCGACCAACACTTCGGACAACTGCACGATTGTTGATCTTCGGGCTGTTGTACATGTTCAAATCGCACGGAAAGCTTCGTTCGTTTTATCTTGTGGCGGCATTGATGCCGCTGCACCACTACATCAACCATCATCTGCCTGCCTTTTCCGAACTATAGGTATTGGGGTCGGCTTCCATTTGAACCGCATGCAGCTGAATACCAGTATTTTACGTGGAGCGGCTGCCTACCAGACCTCCACAACCCAGTTACTGTGTAGCACGGTATTCTTGATAAGGTTCTTCTTCTTTAGTTCCGAATGCATCGTGCTTTCTTTGTTTAACTCTATGTTCCTAATGAAAATACATGAAAGCATCTTTATATGCATAGAGTACTAATACTAAACTTTAACAACAACAGAAACCCGTTCAAATACGAGTCGGACTCGCGCACCGAGTACGTATTCGCAGCTGCATTTTTACGATCCTTCTCGCAACATCTGTAGGAAATCTATTCAAAGGTTGTCTTTTGCGATAAGAACGCCTGTTGTGTCAGCCTGTGTAATGTTTCCTTCATCTACCTTTACTGTAACTTATACATATGGTGTAAAAGCAGTATGTTATATTCTTCTCGTTACTGCCAGCGCCTTCGTCCGTCTCGTGACTTTCGGAAATGATCCCAGGGGAACATACTCTCGGGATAAAAGGCCCATGTGCTATACCAGACTATAATCTACCTATCTCTGTGACAAATGCTGTTCGTCGATGTGAGTTTATATGTCTGTGAACGCACCCACGATACAGGAGAAATTCCAAGTGTGGGGCAACGTTCCTCTTTAAAAAAAAAAAAACCAGTTTTGTTTTGCCGCTCCGGTGTGATAACAAACATCCATCCATCCACAATTTCGCATATTTAATACTAGTAAGAAACTAGAGACAAAGCTGGAACGCATTATGCGTTTACACCCGTATGAATCAAATAAATGGAATTATGAGTTGTGTTACAACCACAAAAGCTCAATATTAATCAATAGTTCTGTCTCTATATTATTATTTAACTCCACTCATATAAATGCGTGACATTACCCCATGTAAGTTCAGAACAACTCGTTCAAAAGGTGAACGGAGCGACGCGACGTGCATTCCGCGACTAATGACCAGTGTTAGTATCGGAATTTAAAATAACTTAGATCTGAAATAGATAAACAATAATAACAACTGGTTGTATCGACCTTATAAGAATCTATATACAGAGTTTAACGGTAAGATGTGGTTTTATTTTTAAAAGTGCTTCAGTCCATGTAGATGAACAACTTTCTTTAAGGAAGTCATAAAAAATGTTTACCTCTCATACTAATTTTGATCAGCTAATGGCAACTTTGCGTGGAATATCTATTTTTTTGCAGTTGACTATGACTTCCTTTAAGAAAGTTGTTCATTAACATGGGCAGAAGCATCTCTTCAAGTGTTCCCCCAACGATGAACTTACGGTGCGCGGACACCACTCCAGAACCTTCCGCCGCAACCATCCAACGACTATTTTATCTGCGAGCATAATGCTCTGCCCACTGCCACTTAAGTAGGCGATTCTTCAGACTATGCCGGTAACCTTGGTCCTCCTGCAGATATCTTCATTCCTGTTGCGACAACACGAGGAGAAACTTTGAGCACATCCCTTTACATTGCCCTTTGGGTGACTTTAAGCCGTCTGATGACGACCATAACAGTACACTGATGGATTTTCCATCAGGAATCTTTCAGTCGTATCTTGGAGTCTAGACTCCGTCACCTCTGCCTACTCCTGCAGGCTACAGCCCGATGTTATGTAAATACGGTCAGGTAAGTCGGTCACCTTTTGTGCTTGTTATTGGTGTTCTCGAAGTACGCACTGGCGTGGAACTTATAGCGATTTTATGGTAATGTAGAGCGAGTTAAGTTGACACACGCGGCCAGGCACTGAACTTACGATATGACTCTGTGCAAGGACGTTGTGTGACCAGTGTACTAAGATTACTTGGCCGATATTAAGTACGGTGGCTTCACTAGGTGACGGCGGGCGATGATGATGATTCAAGATCGCTGACAGTCACAGCACTCACGCACTCAACTTAATTTGAATAAATTATTTCTGCTTTTGATTGGGGCACACGTAACAGGTTAGTTTTACATCCTAACTATAATATTAATAGCCCGTGACTTCGTACGCGCATATTCCATTTTTTCCCTTTCCCGTAGGAATTTCAGGAAATCCTCTCTTAGTGCTCCCCTACACTCCCAAAGGAACCTACATGCCAAAATTCAGCTTTCTATGACCAGTAGTTTCGGCTATGCGTTGTCTGTCAGTCACTCAGTCAGTCAGTAACGGAAGAATTTTATTGTTAAAATTAAATTGATAAATGCGAAAGCGTATTTGTTACACTTACACGTCTAAATTGCTGAACCGCTTATGAATTTTGGTACCTATAGAGATAGACGGAACCCTGGAGTCAGTTATAGGGTACTGTTTTTTTTTGCAGAAAGTTGTAGTAGGTAATGCGGGCGAAGCCGCGGGCTCAAGCTAATGCCATAATCGAGCAGGTGGTCCTTATATTACGACCGATCCAAAAAGACTAATGTTTAGTAAACACGCCCGAGTCAGTACAGAAGCCGGCATTGTGTTTCTTATCACATAACGTGCACTAATGATATTAGCAGCAGATTACCTCAAGCTGTTATTGTGGAAACATTCTCAACAAGAAATACGGAAAAAGAACTGAAGTGTCTGGGTCAGTTCTTAGCCATCTTGCGGGATTGTTCGGAAGAGTTACCGCGGCCCTGGAACGCAAAGGGCATTTGAAGGAACACGGGTGGGTTTTAGTCAGTAAGGGTGCTACCACACCAATCGATCGATCGATGATAGAATGAATTAGTCGATGTCGATCGATGGCTTCTAATTCCACCACACCAAATTGATCAATGTCGGTCGATGGCATCGATCGACGTTGATCAATAGGTGTGGTTTTAATTAGTTATCGCCCGGTATACCTCGATCAGCCAAAGCTACCACACCAATCGATCGATCGATGATAGAATGAATTAGTCGATGTCGATCGATGGCTTCTAATTCCACCACACCAAATTGATCAATGTCGATCGATGGCATCGATCGACGTTGATCAATAGGTGTGGTTTTAATTAGTTATCGGCCGGTATACCTCGATCAGCCAATGCTACCACACCAATCGATCAACGTCGATCGATGGTCGATCGATACGGTGTAGTAACACCCTCGGAGATGGACACTCCCTCCCGCTCCCAGCACTAGAGCGGGAGGAGGCACAATATAGTTAACTACTTATGTTACAGATGATTATAAAGTAGCTATCTTATGTTTGTTTAATAAATAATCTTTGTTGACAGATTAAAGTCTCGCGCGTTTTATGTCATCAATAAAACAGCTCGACACGTGTAGGAACTGAGTTTGTTTATCATTCGGAGCGACTTTGGCACTGAGCTTCGGTAAACAAGATATTTTATTTAAAAGTACACGAACATTACAGAAAGCGTTGTACAGTGTTGTACGGTAAATTTTTCGGTTTCCAAATACAAGTTTTACCTTGACCGATCAGTACCGACCCGTACCGACCCGTACCGACCTGTCGGTACCGAAAACCTGCTTCTTTATGAACGCACCCTTAAAGTGTCTGTTTGATGCAAAAACTCGCGATTTTCGCACTTGTGTAGTTTGTTTACAACGTTAAACCTGTTTTGGAAACCACACGATCCTACCTACTAATGTTTTATGAGTATAAATACTTATTTCCTCTAGTTTTTTGCTTGTGTCATCCTCACTTGATATTATCCGTGAGATGGAACTGACAAATTGTGGGGTTTTTTCATTGTTTCACTAAGTAATCGTAAGCGTATAAGTAGTATTCAGTGTATTGAGCCAACCCGCGTCGCTGAGCCAGTAGTTTTAAACTCCCCAAATGATAATGTTATGACCCAGCCTGTCACTTGCTGTCCTCTCGAAATGTCGCCGCTAAGCCGAGGTCCGTATCCCACAGGGGATGCCCTAGCGAGCGGTCAATAAATTTAATTTAACTTAGTTTGTAAGCCCTGGCTGGGGGTCTTAAATTCATTTGAATCCACCACGGAATAGTCCGGTTAAGCAGTAACCACCCTTAGTGTGCTGAACTGCGAGAGGTCGTGGTCCAAAAAAAAAAATGTATCGAAATACAAGTTTTAGCAAAACTTGACACTTTGCTGCCTAGTAACATTAGGAAATGGTCTTTGTTTTAAGAGTTTTTTTTCCGGTTTGTACTTGTTACTACCTAATTAAAAACCGGCATTATACGGGTGCCCCATACCACTCGNGTCCGGTTAAGCAGTAACCACCCTTAGTGTGCTGAACTGCGAGAGGTCGTGGTCCAAAAAAAAAATGTATCGAAATACAAGTTTTAGCAAAACTTGACACTTTGCTGCCTAGTAACATTAGGAAATGGTCTTTGTTTTTTAAGAGTTTTTTTTCCGGTTTGTACTTGTTACTACCTAATTAAAAACCGGTATTATACGGGCGCCCCATACCACTCGCGGAAAACACTACTTACCCACCTCTACATTTGTGTCGGCGACAAACAACACTGAAATTTAAAAAACACCACTAATGTGCCAGCACTCAGCAGTGGCTTCCAATATGATGTCTATGTACTTATCCTTATAAAGGCGAGCCTCTCGTCATCATCCGGGCACAACGCTATAGATACTCCAGGCTACTACAGCTATTATTAAATTCCAGATGAAAACAATCAACGCCGAGTCCGACTCAGGAACCAAACCCAGGATCTTATGTCTCTGCCAGGGTTACGGAGTTGGTAAAATAGTTATCGCATCCCAGGAACGTCATTTGGAGGAACACGGGTGGATCAGTAAGAGAGTGACACTTCCTCCCGCTCCGCCCAGAGTGGGAGGAGTCCACATAAAAAGGCAGCTAGAGCTATTCATAAATTCCAGTTGAAAACAATTTACTTAGCCCGACTCAGGAATCAAACCTAGGACCTCAGACCTAGCAGGAGCTAGGAAAACTAGACCTTCTTAACAAAGTCACGTAATACGAAGGCATGTCAGTCAAGTATCTTGAACTTGAAACCAACTTGAACTTGAGTTGTGTCCGACCAGTGGGCTCTCGTGCGCCGGAAATATAGCGAAGGTGAATCAATTCTAAACATAGTTTACTTAGAACTTAACGTGACACTGAAGTAACAACCGAACACAAGGGAACTTTCTGTCACTGGTAACTTTAAAATGGCTAAACAAATGAACAAATCTTCAAAGAATATAGTAGAGCTGGCGGTAGCTTGCACTTTCAGAACATTTATGAGATCATTAAGAAAGGGCTCGTGGCTAAGTAGTAACGGCTGCACGGGTCGAACTTAAAGGTTAAGCAACGCTTGCCGAGGTCGGTCTGTGGATGGATGACCATATTAACATACCATCTCAAGCCGTTGGTCCCGGCTGTCATTCGTCGTTTCGTGGTTGGATGACCAGTGGCAGTTGTTACGGATAGTCAGAAGCCAGAAAATCTGCCACCGTAAGTCAGATAAGGCAGTCGTGAGTTGCTTTCCGGCCACAACCATAGTTGGGAAAAGACTGCATAGATTTAATACTTCTACAATTATTATATAATAACTTATGAAATTGGGTATGTAATATCCAAATTCAATAGTCATTTCTTCAAATTAGGCTGAGTGCCAGCATTTTTTGAACGTCAAAGTTCTACATAAAGACAGTCCCCCAAAACGCCCGCCCGTCACCACTTCCTAGTGTTATAGCTGGGAAGAAGAAGAAGTGAAGTTTAATGTTTTAACACGGGCAAATAAACTAATGAACTTCATGTTTTATCAAGTATTAACAAACCGACCAATACTAATGACCTAATCACAGCTCGTTATAAAGTTGTCGATCACTTTACCGTAACGAGAACAATTCGAGCCAATCATTGACATTGTTTGCTAAATAATGTGTTTCTAACGTTATTATACAATCTGAATGTTAATTGTTCCACGTGGGTGTAATTACTGTCGTTACATAACTATTCAAGACTAACTTCTGAAAGCGGCTTTGTGCGCGTGTTTGTTAAATTTATCCCAAGGGAAGGTGCTCCCGGGATGGAAAGAATGTCATATCCTACTAGCACTTCGCCCCCGACTTCGTCTGCACAGATTTAGTAAAACGATATTGCCCCTTTTCACCCCTGAAAGGTTGAATTTCCTAAAATTCCTTCTTGTGCTCACCTACATCATGTTCGTGGGTCCAGTAGTTTTGGCTGCGCGATAATATGGCAGTCAGTCAGTTTCTCTTTTATGTAGGACATAGTCTACCGTTGTACCAAGGTTCATCTAAATCCGTTCTGCCGGTAAGACGTGAAGAGTAAACATACAGACACATAGATAGACAGAATAAAATTATAGATGGGAATTGACACAAGTTTGATCAAGAAACCTTACAAAGTTACAATAAATGCAAATAAGTCTTTTATTTTTTGTGATTACAGTAATCCTCTTTACACGATTACTGGCGCACAATATCAGACAGAACGGGAGCTCGTGGCTAAACTATAACAGCCGCACGGGTCGATCAAGGGTAACCAACGCTTGCCGAGGTCGGTCTGTGGATTGGTGACCATCTTAAAATACCATCTCGGGTCCTCCGTGCCTCGGAAAGCACGTTAAGCCTTTGGTCCCGGCTGTCATTTTGGAGAACTTTAGCAGTCGTTACGGATTGTCAGAAGCCAGATATCTGACATCAGTATTGCCAAGAAGCACCGTGGTGTTACTCAGTTAATGGGGTGTGGAGATCTAGCAGGCAGCCGCTCCACGTAAAATACTGGTATTCAGCTGCATCCGGTTTCACTGGAAGCCGACCCCAATATAGTTGGGAAAAGGCTTGGCAGACGATGAATCCTGATCAGGTAAGAACAAAAAAGAAAATAATGTTTAGACAGGGGGTACCTACTGAGTGAGGCGGATACAAAAACAAGGAGGAAGACATGCTGCAAGAGAATCATGGTTCCATGGTTCACACATAAGAAATGATTAGCATCTGCCTGGGCCCAACTGTGCTGGGTTCGGCTTCCATATGCAGCTGAGTACCAGTATGGTACATGGAGCGATTGCCTCTCTGACCTCCACTACCCAGAAATTGGGCAACACGATAATACCCCTTAGTAAGACTGATGTCCCATCACTTCCCGTGGGTATCATAAGAGGCGACTAAGGGACTCGGCAGAGAATGGGTAGGTAGTAGCATTTTCTTTTGTTCTGTGCATTGCAACAGCTATGCTGCGATTGCCAATCCGATTATGGCGATTATGGCAACCCTTGGGGTAGGCCTATGTTCAGCAGTGGACGTCTTTCGCCTGACTGATGAAGACTGGTGTCACATTTTCTGGCTTAAGACTACCTGTAACGACTACGACTGTCAAAGATATACCAATAACAGTCGGGACCAATGGCTTGACGTGCGCACCGAGACACGAACTCTACCCACTACAAAAAATCCTTACGTGAATTTTTATAACCATTTATCATAATTACACAACGATACGGAATGTCCAACCTTCATTATTTTTTTTGGTAATTGGCAGGCTCTTTTTTTACCATAATCTCACCCGATGGTAAGCGATGATGTGGTCGACGATGGAGCACTTTTGCCTAGAAGTGACGGATTCACTCTTGACTTAAAGACCCAACTTGTAGCTATCACGAAACTGGCCGGTATTTCCACTCCTTATTTTCCTTAAAAAAAAACTACCGCCAAAAAAAAAAGAACTTTCATGTTCTAACTAATTTGAATATCGAGCGGCAGCCATTTTGTCAAACAATGGAAAGCGGAACCTTCCTTTACTGCAGATAATTGGTTGTCTTACATTGCGTGTTCGACTCGCGCACGCAATAACGAAGTTCCTGTGAAGCGAGCAGTGGTCATGAACTTGGCGAATGAGTCGTTCTTAATGTCAAGGTGGTACGATCTTCCTTGTGTAAAGTATTGCATCATTAATATGGTTTTTTTTCATAATTATTAAGGTAGGAAAGTCATAATTTATTGAGCTGTCTTGGGCTCTATAATCTGAATGATTTGTTTTTAGATTCACGTAGATAGAATAACTTCAAGCCTACTTATTATCAATGGTATCTTTATATAGATTCAAGTTCTTCTAACTGAACAGACAGATGTGTTGCTGGGGAGTTTGTTGCGCCACTTCTGCCCAGCTGAAAACACTAGGAAGTGGTGACGGGCCGGGCGATTTGGGGGACTGTCTTCATGTAAACGTTGTCGTTCAAAAAGTGCTGGCTCTCAATCTAATTTGTTAATTTTTTTTTTTGTTGTTAGTGAAACTCCATAAATCGAATGATAGTAAAACAGGGTCAACGGCCGCTGGTAATGATGAGGATGGCTTTATCGTCCTCATGCATATAACTCTATCGAATAGCATTTGACCATGTATGCGAACAAATCTCTCCTCTAGTTTAAGTACTACTCTAGAGGACTAAATCATTTGCTTCGGATTTGTTTTGATAACAGGGCGGGAGATTAAAAAAAAAATCTTTTGGATACTAAAACCTGCATCATTTCATTAGCTACATCTGTTGTCAAGCAACTAAAAAAAACTTTTTACAAAAAAATAGAACCGACTTCCGTTTCGTCAGTGTTTTTGGTTATTTTTTCTCTTTTTAGTGGTTCACATGTGCTTACCCCTTCACAGCGTACCGGCGTGATGATATGTTATGAACTGGAGTTAACAATAGACAGACATGAGATTTCAGCAATCCTAGTCCATTTGCTATCATTTATTGAGGAAATCCGTTGCCTATCTCCGAAGTTCTTCATCAGATCTTCACCAAATTGAAATGGAACCACTCCGAGAAAGTACTCTTCCAAAAACTACCCAAATCGCTTCTATGTGCCAATAAAATTTGAAAAGTTCTCTCTATTTCTCTAGGATCCCATCATCAGATCCTGACTTGATGATTATGGGACCACCTGGGAAGTATACCTACCCTTTCCAACAAAAAAAAAAATCCAAATCGGTCCAGCCATCTTCGAGTAATCGGGGAGGATAAAAAAAAGGTTCCGACGAATTGAGAACCTCTTCCTTTTTTTGAAGTCGGTTAAAAAAAGGAAATTTGTTTTTTCGGTTCGAAATGTACCGTTCGTCATTTGTTTTCGAAGGTAAAATGATTAATGACACTGACAACCGGACAGCGGTCGCTTTTTATTTACAAAGAAATAACAGTTATTCCTTGAATGCATTTTGAAAACGTTCATAATGCAATAATATTGAGTAGGTACCGTTACGTACAAGAAAAAATGTACGAGTGTTATGTTTTTGTTGATTTTAATAACTTTTGGTTGCCTCGTTCATATACACATGTAGTACTGTACTGTGACGTGCCAATGATTTCGTGGTGCAAAAGGGATAGCACTAAGACTTGTATAGCTCTGTCTCGCTCCCACACCGGAATCATGACGGTTTCAATAAAAAAGGTAGGGGCCCCACATTTCGACTTCTGCCAGCAGAAATGTATTGAACGGCAGATTTTCTTCTATCTTTCTTAGGTTATAAACAAACCCATGAAAGAAAGAAAAAAATCTGCCCACAACCAGGAAAAAATACTGAAAAATCACGTTTTAGAGGTTCAGGGCAGTATTCAAACTCAAAGACATTTAGCATATCTCGCTAAACCTTGCCAGAGTCTGTTTTCCTGATCGCTACAACCTGGTGGTAAACTCAACAGTGAATATGTTACTTCTAGGCAAGCGTGCTTCATTGTCGACTACATTGTCGTTTTCCATCTGATTGTGGTTAAACGTAAGTCTAGCAATAATAAAAATGGACGAAACGTAGACGTCAATAGTTGCAGCCAATCGTCGGATTTATAAATTATTGAATATAAATTAATGTTTAAACCTCCTTTCACACACACATAAAGAATTTTTAACTAATTCATTGGAAGTTTCGTCACAATTCCGATAAAACGAAACCATANCGGATTTATAAATTATTGAATATAAATTAATGTTTAAACCTCCTTTCACACACACATAAAGAATTGTTAACTAATTCATTGGAAGTTTCGTCACAATTCCGATAAATTGAAACCATAAAAAAATGATTTAATATTTATAAAATTGACCGTTGTGTTTGGGAATCCCTGAGTACTAACAACCGCAATTGAGCTCAATATGTCCAGTACAAGTTGACCTCTCATTAACATTAAAGCCTATGCAATGTGAGGTCTGCTTATACTTGAACAATACGGCTCCGAAGTCGTCGTGCGTACATCGATTTTTTCCAGTATTAGCTGAACTCTCACTGTATGGAAAACCAATACAATGCAAGGTCAGCGTATACTTGAAATGTATCGCTAATGCGATTCTCTAGTTCTTGGAACCCATTGACTCAGACACAGAATCGCGGAAGTTTGTGACGGATCGAATGCATTTTATATTATGAGTATGACTCAAAGCATTTAAAACGTGCTTTTGTTAAGTTAAAAGTTTTTGTGAGTTTTGTGCAAAGTGTGATTAATTGCAGATTTTAAAGTAACAATATACTTAATACTTCGCCAGTTATGTTCGAGAAGGCAGAAGTAACCAGAGCCAGGGCCAGAGACAAACACACCAAGCCAGAGACAAATTGGCTTAGGTATTAATAGAAAATACATATTAAAATTCGACTTGACTCTTAAAATTGACAGTTCAGATTTTAACAAAAAAAGGGGGAGTAAGTACCAACTCACTCCCCTCCCTAAGAATGAAATTAAATAATGTACTAATATGCAAACTATTTCATTTAAATTTAATAACTTCTTTTTTATTATTTTTTTTTTTATTTAATATGGGTTTGCTCTTGACTCTAGTCTAGGTCATAGATGACAGAGACAAAGTCGACGATGGAGCGAGCTTAACAAACAAACTTAACTTGTCTTAAAAAACAGTTACTGAATACAATTAAATTCAAACTATATTTTAAATGCAGATTAAATTCAAATTATCTCTAGATTTGATTCCTGAATCAAAAGGCCTGACAAAGCGTGAAAAACTTGATAAAATGTAGAGAAATAATTACATTTTAGAGATGTTTTTAATAGTTAGCGACTGCGATGAGAAATAATGCCAACTCGACTTAAAAATGCGAGAATTGGAATATTTTATGAGTAAGGTTGAAAATGTCAATCCGTCAGCGATAGACATGACATTGCGACAGTGATGATGACAATCTTGATTAATAAAAAAGCTGAAGAGCTTGTTTGTTTGTTTGAACGCGCTAATCTCTGGAACTCTAAGTCGGATTTTGATATTTTTTTGTATATATAGGATAGCTACATTCATGAGAAATGCGGGAAGGGAAAAAACAGGATTTGCGCATATGAAGTCGGGGGCAAAAGCTAGTCGGTGATGAAATCCCGCTGGTCGAGGAGGTACCTCAACTTGCTCTATCAGGAAACAGACTCCACAGATATTCATAACTTACTATCGACCATGCAAGAGGAAAACTATCTCAATTAGAATACAATAGGAAAGGTTCGTGAACTTATTAATTGATTCCCTCACAATAATTGCATTTAATTGATTCCGCGATTCAATTGGTTCACGTCCGGACGTGACTCGTTGTAATTTATAATTGGAAGACAGTATCGTAGTTGAGATGTTTCGTGTTTTTCTTCTTTGTCATCGGTTATATTATATTATTATATTAGCTGCAAATACTTACATCATTATTATTGTTGCCATTGTGGTTTTTTGTTCTTGATAGGCTTTTGTTTGAGCACAATCTCACCTGATGGTGAGCGATGTTGTGGTCGACGATGGAGCACGCTTGCCTAGAAGTAACCTATTCACTCTTGATTAAGACCCCCAGGCTTTAGCTATCGGGAAACACAGACTCCGGCAGGTTATTTGACGTACAGACGCCAGCACATCAAGCTACTCTTAACTGTCAAATTTTCCCAATCAGCCGTGAACCTAAATATTTAACGATACATGTACCTATTAACTCTAGAGACATCAGCTAGATATTATATATCTATCAGAAAGCTACACCCAGAAAATGTGACAACAGTCTATACAAATAGACTCCTTCCGCTCTGGGCGGAGCGGGAGGGTGTGCCAGTCTCTTACTGACTTAAACCCATCCGTGTTCCTCCTAATGCCCTTTGCGTTCCAGGACCGCGGTGACTCTTTTAAAAAATTCCGCAACCCTGGAGGGGTATACCCCTTAGCTAGACTGTT